>JAQIWH010000986.1:0-36984 GCA_034695005.1 Cryptops parisi | reverse complement strand
GGTATCCAATTGATACTAATTGACATTTGATTCATGCTGTTTGCAACCTCAAGAATGAGCTTCTCCAACTTTTTTTTTTGTTGTTTTTTTAAAAACGTAGCTGATGCAATTGGATGTTCAATCCAATTCACACGTCACACCCAAGTAACTCATTTGGTAACCATAACTTTGTAGAAATTTGTACATTAAAATAATGTGGTTTTATGCTCAAGGTTGGAGATGACTTTAAGCCGGAATTGACGCGAGAGATCGAAGAAGCGCAAAGTGTCGAAATTGACTTTACCCTCCCACGACGAGTGAGGAGTCGAAGGCAGCAGCAGCAGTATCAACAACCCGAGGAATTTCCTCACCCTCCACATTTTGCACTTCAAAAGACAATCAACCCAGTTTTCCAGCCCGTGATGCTGCCTAACCTACACGAAACCGGTTCAACCCATGGTTCGACGCCGAAAACCAAACTAAATTTAAACAAGACGTCTTCGACGAACGGTGTCAAGGAAGCTGCACTCAATAAGCTGTGGGATACTCATGGTGATTTCTTGCTGAATTATGAGCTTGAGTGCTTGTCAGCTGCTGCTGGAAGTTAGCTCAAAAAATTTTTTTTTGTGTGAAATCAGTCGACGATAAGGTCAAGGACTGCTTCCTGGTGGAGCTGCGTGGGTTCTCCATCGACGTCACCGAAGAGTCGATCTCTCATTACGTACAATCGTTCGGCCAGATGGAGAAACTGGAAGTGATTCAACACGGCGAAGAAATATGGGGTCGTGCGTGGTAAGTCTCCTCCATCATCAAGTCATTCATAGCAATGCGCCTCTTGTTTAATTTAATAATAATAACAATAATGAATACACGTGACCACCAACAGGATGAAAACAGCCTCCAGCTGCGATTGGCTGATTTCGTGCCTCGACGGCCAACAGTCCGACATGGGGGGTAAGTCATTGAGCGAATGGAAATCCGTCATGTGCCGAAGTACAACATCTGACAGTGTTTTCTTTTTCTTTCCTCAGATCCAACGCGAATTATAACAGTAAGTTATGTGGACTAAAAAATAAAGCCATCCGGTTAACCAAGAACAATGTTCAAAAACTTCTTGATTTACCCGACATGAGATTAGTCAGTGTTAATCAGGATGGCCAAGCAGGGATTTCGGACCCGTTCGTAAATGAGACAATTTTTTTTTTTTCACCCCCCTACCCGGCATGGATGACGAGCACAGCGACACATTTTCAGCCAAGTTCATTCAATCAACTATGCCTTCAGGCAGTGGCAGCAACGCTGTAATGTGACAGAAAAAAAATCGATCGTTTAAATTTCGACATGTCAGTCTGCAATGATTCGCAACTATTTGGTGTTAAAGGGTTTTGTGACTTTTGGTAAATGCCAGAGAAATTCAGTGATGTGCTCAGCGACAACAGGAAAATGACAATGAAAATGTGTTATTTTGCTGCCAACAAAGTTGACAATAATGAAATGCCGGCCAAACCACATAAAATAGGGTTTTGAGATAACATGAATAATCGCACTTGGTGGTTGACAAGTTTCAGTTGTTGGTGAAGGTTTTAATTAGGGGTGCAATAGTAATATTTTATTGCAGCGTTTTACTTATTTTTATTTTTTATTATTCATCATAATTCATTCCTTCGTAACTTTTTTTTTAAAGTTCAATAAATGCTTTTCAAGCAAATTGTCGTCCAGTTTTTCATATAACAGGTAGACAACTGGTTTATTTTAAGAATACTATTTAAAAGAAAGTGTTGAATTACCTTGAAGATAACTAGTCCTTTGCTCTTAATATTCTACCCGACGTCGTATTGATGCTATACATAAAGAAAAAAGACATTGGCAATGAATACGTCCGACGTTACCCCCACAATAAAATGTTCAGCTCGAAAGCACCCACCATTCGACAAGTTCGGCTCCAACGATATCGTGAATGTGATAAGCCATGCCAAGCTTGAGAGCACGCATCTGACGCATTTCGAGTTCGCTCTGAAGCAATTCCCCGTACTTGGATTTGCGGATGGTGCCGAGAATGGCTTTGCGTCCTTTGAGATAGTGCTTCATGAATTCGCCCGCACCAGGAATGGAAAGCCACCAGCTACCGATGTCACGGACGGTGAGAACGTTGGCTTCGAACAACTTCCTGCGATCATGAAAATCAAAACAAATATAACATCCTGTACAAGAAAAAATGCCGTCGGCTAAAAAAAAATAATACGTACGCCACCGCTTCATCTTTGATATTGAATTTATCGGCCAAGTAGTCACGATTCAAGCTGACATCGGTGTACGAAACCAGTACCGAATTCAGGAACAGATCTACAACAAAATAAGCATCATGAGCTGAAATATCATTGACGACATTACTAACGGCGGTTCTCGAGTTTAGTATTATTTATTATTTAGTATTATTTACCTATGAGGGAACTATTTCCACTGAGATTCTTAACATGATTCGTGTATTCGTCGGCATACATGATGCATAAATCGTCCACCTCGGCTCCCAGATGGAAGAATCGGATGACACCTTTGTTCCTTAGCTCGTCCTATTTTACGAACAGACATCCTCCGTCAAACGTTACGAATTAAAACAACTATTTTAAATGAAGACCTTTTCTTACCAAATGTCTATCGACCTCCGTTTTGTTCTGAACGAGACTGTATAATTGATGTTTGAAAATAATGGGCGGCAGTCTCATTTCAAACTTGCTCCGTGGAAATAGCGAATGGAGCAATTTCAACGCCGATTTAACGTTGGCCGAAGAATCTGAAAACGTTCAAGGATTTCATCGTATTGACGCAACGATTATAGCTTAACGGATTAAAAAAGAGCAATAAATAGATATACAAGCAATAAACGGGCTACACCCAGTAAATTTTTCGCTTTACGCGGTGGAATATAATTTAACCGTAAACCGAAATTAAATACAAATTTAACATAATCCAACTATCAGATGTATTATTTTTACATTAATAGATTTTACTATCTAAATTTCTAAATATTACCCATTAGTTTGTGTCTAAAGAAAATTTGTGTATGTTTATCTAATTAGGCCTAGGGGGACTTTTTTATGTCAAAATTTATTATAAAATTGAAGCATTATCATATACATACTAATAATGCTACACGAGTTAAATTTGTAAATAAATAATAATTACCTTCACAACTTGATTGAGCATTATTAATTTTAGTTGGCAGAAGACAGGCTTTCTTTCGTTGTTTGTAAAAATCGGGGATGAAAGCACGTTTACTCATCTCCACTTATTTGCAATTACATTTAGATATGCAATATTATTTTATATATGTAAAATACATGAAAAAATTGTACCTAATGTTTATGTTATTGCAAATAAACCCAGAAAGCCGTGCAAACTTACAAACAACAAACAGCGTGTCCCCCCCTTTCCGTATAAAAGGAGGGACGCCATATTTATTTTCGTTAAACGTCACCAGTTGTGACGTCATTTATCATTATTAATAACGCAACACAAAAAGCTGCACTATAATAACAACAAAATAACTGGTTCGTAACATGAGACTGGTTTTAACGAACTCGTTTAATAATAAAAATAAGAAAGTCAACAAAACAAAAAAATAACCATCGTTAATCGAATATTAGTGATCCGTGATCGCAATTTATCGGTAATCGATGAAAATCGTTAACCGAAGCACTGAGTTCAAAACCATCAACGAGGTCAGTGCAAAAAATACGTCAGCTCGAAGTTCAACCGTGACGTCAGAGAGCATTTCCTCGAGCATTTACAACGCGACACGACAACGCGCTAACCGGATTTGCCTATCTATCAACTTTCAATTTGAGGAACCTTTTGGACCAAGGACAAAACGGTACCTCCACACACACACAAAAATGTCATTCCGTACGTAGACAACGTCTGAATTTAACATCCACTCGAGTCGTCCAGCCCCAAAAATTAAGTGTCACCTATCAAGAGGACATCTATTCTGCGTAAAAACAAAACACAAATAATCACTTTATTGAGTGGGAAAAGGAAGTGAGCATCATCCGTTACTTATAATAATAATAATAACGTGTCGCCTATTTTTGTAGGTAGCAGGATGAGTGCGGAACAACTGGTTACGTCGGCTATAGCGCAGCGCATCATAGTGAGGTTTCTGACCAACGAAAACGTAAAACCGACCGAAATCCTCGCGAGGCTGCGGTCCCAGTTCGGCTACGAAACGCTGTCGAGGACCCAGGTGTTCGAGTGGAGCAAGTCTTTCAAAGAGGGGCGGACGGAGGTGGAGAACATGCGACACGCCGGTCGGCCGAGGACGTCCGTCAACCAAGCCAAGATCGAACAGATCGACCGCCTCATCCGGGACAATCGCCACATCACGATCCGGGAGTTGTCCGACACCGTGGAGATCAGCGTGGGTAGCGTCGAAACGATCATCCGCGAGGAACTCAGTTTCAGCAAGGTCAGCGCGCACTGGGTTCCCGAGCAGCTGACCGACGAGCAAAAGGAACGACGGGTCCACATCTCCACGCAGCTCCTGCAGCGCTACGAAAGAGAAGGCGTTCCGTTCCTGCACTCGATAGTCACGTGCGACGAGACGTGGATCCACTTCTACACGCCCGAAGAACCGGACCCGCGTCCGCCCATACCTGCCCTGGACTCGCCGCAGCCTCCTTTGCCCAGCCTCCCCTGGCAAATGGCGTCGCTGCCGCCTCCGCCGAAAAAGATGAAGACGACGACGTCGGCCATGGGCAAAGTGATGGCCTGCATCTTCTGGGACTTCCAGGGCGCCCTGTTCGTCGATTTCCTCGTCGAGCAGCGCGCCATCGACGCGGCCTACTACTCCAAGCTCCTCGAATCTCGAGTGATGCCGGCTTTCTGTTCGAAAAGACAAGGTAGAGAAATCGGCAACGTCTGTCTCCTCCAAGACACCGCCCGTCCCCACACGTCGGCCGTGACGACGAGGCTGTTGCTGGACAAAATGAACTGGGAGGTCCTCCCGCACCCCACGTACAGTCCCGACTTGGCCCCGAGCGAGTTCCACTTGTTCGGACCTCTCAAAGAAGCGTTGGGAGGGAAAAGATTCCGATCCGCCGACGCGGTCCGACTTTTTGTGCAACGATGGCTGGAAGAGCAACCGCAGACTTTCTACGAGAGGGGTATCATGAAATTACCCGAGCGGTGGAGACGGTGTATAGAAGTGCAGGGGGACTACGTCGAAAAATAGTTTTATCATTATTTAAAACGAAATTTTAAACAGCCGGTTTTTATATTCGAATGAATTTCCAACGTAATTTAACGAGCACACCAAATCCTCGCTTGGCGTCGTGGTTAGGTTCCCGAAACCCGTGACTAACTGAAACAACGTTAACGCTGTACGCACAGTATATTGTATGCTATATACTACGTAGGTTTTACGACGTCAAAACGGGGACTTGGTGTAGTTAATAGGATAAGTTGTTACTTTTTAACATGTATCGAACACGAATAGAATTGAATACAAAAATTAGTAGGAATTCAATTTTCTCCGCTAATTTTATCAATATTTTTTTTTATAAAAAAAAAAAACAAAATATTTTTGTAAAAAGTTTGTTTTATCAAAAACAATACCACAAAAACAGTTCCGTAATCTGGGAAAACAAAAATAAGTGAAGTCTAAAGTGTAACTTTCTATTTCGAATGCCATTCGAAGATCCTATACTATTGTGTTTTGCATTCCTTTCCAATGTGGTGTATTGTGGGATGAGCGCAAAAGTGCGGAAAAGAGACTTTTTTCTAATCTAACATCCATACCCGCCATGTTGGATTAAACAAGTGTGTATTTGGATTTTTGTTTACTGTTGTGGTTCATTTCATGGATAAATAAACACTCGTAGAGATACATTGGCTCGAACGAAAAAATTTATCTCGTCTACGTCAAATTATTAAAAAAACGGTGTAACATTTAATGACACGTCAACGCTTTTTTTTCTTTCAACTTCACACAGTTAACCACCAAACGTTGATAAAGTTAATTTTACATTTCAATTGAACAAATTGTTCTCATACAAAATTTATTTCATTTATTCATAGACATTCTATAGGAGACCTGTTATTTGGTTAAACTGTCTACTAAAGAAACTTATCTTTAGTAGTGCAGCAATGTTATATTTATGTAAACAGAAACAACAATTGAAAAGCGCAAGTGAACATTTCACTTGAAACAAAAAACCGTTGCGAACGAATTCACTCACCATTCGAGATTCTCATCGTCGAGTAACGTCGGCAACGTTCGGCCCTCGTTGTTCAAGATGCTGTTTAAAGCTCGGCGAAAATAGGCCACATTACTGTGAAATGAATTCTCGGTTAAGTTTCCGTTACGTTAAAATAGTTATCACCCTGAAAAAGAAAATTCTTACTTGTCCGATGGCGATGCATTTTGCAAGTTGGCTTCGATTTCCTCGAGATGCCGATGAAGATCTTTTTCGAAGTTTAGCCATTGCTGTTCATACAATTGCTGACAATGTGTTTTTATTTCTCGTTCCGATGCCCAGTGGGGTATGAAACTGCCATCGGTGGAGAGTCCTACGGATACCAAAAATGAAGCTATAATAAAATAGTCATTTCTGCTGATTGATGAATCCACTAATTAAATTCCTTTTCACTTTTTTACTAATTAATTAATGTTAATTAATAAATCCAAAATTCATATCTTACCTGTATTGCACCATGTTGATGTTGATGATGATGATTCAGGAAATACATTTTTCAATTTTAAAATTGCTGGAATATCTTTGCTTAATTGGGCAACAGGACAACCTTTCGGACGAAAAATATATTAAATTCAATAATTGATATAAATTAATAAAAAAAACAAAAACTATGACGATTACCGTTTTCTTCAAAAATTTTATCGAGTTCGGATAATTTGCTCAAATAATTTTCTTCCAATTTCTGAAACTCTTCTTCCTTGTATAATTCTAGTTTAAAAAACCAAACACGTTTAAAAATAACTCCCCATGTTCTAAACATCGGCGTACAAGTCTTAAAATCTAACCATGTATTGTAATTTTAAAAATTACCTTTTTCATCGTAGAGAGACTCGAGTTTATCGACTAATTGATTATATTCTTGAGTTATCCCATAATTTTTGTCATTCATCATTTTTTCCTAAAAAAGAGTTAAAAATACTATAATTACAAAACATAATTAACTTGATGTAAAATTAACGACCGCTTTTAAAAATTAGAAAGCTAATGATAAAAAAAAAAACGGTCGTTAATTTTTGCATCAACCCAATAATAATAATAATAATATTCTAACGAACCTTAAGATTTTTTGCAAATTGACTAGCAGAATCGGAAGGCGTTTCTTTGGCTCGTTCAATGGCTAACTTTTGCAAGCTCTCGATGTTTTGGAACATCTTAGCCGATTGGACGGAACGTGAATGCTCGCTGTAATTCAAATAATTGAGAAAAAAAAAGGAAATTCTAACGTTAGAAAACGTGAATTAAAATTACTTACACTAACATTTTTTGTTTACAATGTGAAAACCACAAAATTCGAAAAACCCATCAAGTAGGTTATTCACATACTTATTTTCAACATACGACATTTCAACTAGTTTTAAAACCTATACTCACACTTTGGTGACATCTGGAACGACTCGTTCAGCTTCCATCGGTTCGGCTGTTGATTCCGACATTGGACCTTTCTTATGAACGACACTTCTCTTCGGAATGGCACCGCTTCCCGTCGTTGCTTTGGCAGGAAGTTGGACTTGAGTGCACGACGACGACGCGCCACGTTTCGCAGTTTTCGTCACCGTCGATTCGCTAGTGGAACTGTGGCCGGTTGATCGTGAAACCGTTGCTGGTAGTTGTTTAGCGGTGGATTTTGTAATTCCGCTCTTCCTACTTTTCGGTTCTTTCGAACCCTTGGATTCCGTCATTTCACGCTGAAATTTTTATCCATCCGATGGGTTAATATAAAACATAGATCGGATTTAATAGAATAAGTAAGTGTACTCACTAGTGAAGGAATTTCCTGCTGTTGAAGTAATCTGGCTTTCTTCAACAGTTGTTCGATTTCCGCGAGTTTCGATTCGGTGATGCTTGAACATCCCTCATCTGCAAATTGGATTCAAACTTGATTTTGTAGAGTTGCAAATTTGCTATAATCGCATAAAGATCGAGTCACCCATTTCACAACTATATTTAAATGATTCATATCACAAAAAAATCGTTGTGTACATTACAAAATAGAGGCACGTCATCGCAGGACGTTAATAACAATATCCGAGTAGCACCGACTTAAATGTATCATGGATAGTACAAAAGATAAGTTGAACATTTTAAGCATTATTCAGTGAACTTTGGTTTTAGGTTGGTGGGCGGAGTTTAGATAAAAAACATCGTTAACATAAATAGAATATTTTAATGTTGTATTTTCTAACTAACCTAACCTGGTATCTACACCCATTGCACTAGGTTAGGTTAGGTTAGGTTAAAACAACAACATCATTAAAACATTCCATTTAAGTTAACGATATTTCATCTAAACTCCGCCCACCAACCTAAAACCAAAGTTTACCGCATAAAATTCATATACAGTCGTGCACATCGTTATGAGAAAAACTCGTTATAGAAACAGGCTTCCCTTTTGCACCACTGACTTGTTGTGTAGTTTTACCGCTCGTTGCGTGAAATCTTGGAACTCGTTATAGAAAAATCAACTGTGTTTTTGTTTTTAATCAATTAATTATACCGTTGATGTTTACCTGTGTTTTTAACTACCGGAGTGGGTAAAGGAGTCACTTGTTTCGAATCATCATCGACTGATGTGAGAACTTGAGCATAGAGACGACATTCTTCTTCGAGTTGTTCTTGTTTCTTTTTACATTCGTGATATCGTTTCCACAAAAATTGGATCACACTGAAACCGATTTAAAAACCAGGTTGAAAATTGGTTAATAAACTCTACTCGTCACAAACATTTTAAAACTTCAACTTACTTGTTCAACTTTCCCGCTGCTTCGTCCATGCTGAGCCGCCAACTTTGGCTACGTTCACGTTGGACGCTTTTTGGCTAAAACAGCTCATAAACGCCCAAATATAGTCGATAACCAATATAGGTTCTATGCAAATTAAGAAGACTTATTGACTATCTTTGGACGTTTATGAGCGTTTTTAGCGGAAAAGCGTCCAATGTGAACGTAGCCTTTGAGCAACATTGAAATTCACGAAACTCTTAATACCTGCACTAAGTGACCAATCACAACAGCCATCGAGTTCACTTGCAAAGCTTGCTCGTAGCGCAGCTTTTATATACTATATTTATTTTTGTTGCCAATTTTTTTGCGACCGACGTGGTGGATCACATGTCACTTTGATCACATGTGGAGGTTGGTTGAAAATTGACAAATTTAAAAATGACATAAAAATTGATTTGGGTGCAGACGAGTAATGCTATGTCCTTTCGCTTATAAGTTCAAAAACGTTATCTTATTACGTAATTTGCGTTATACACAATTTGCCAATTCATCATCTCGTTGTTGTTGTTGTTTAAGAATGGCAACGTCTTTCGCGTATACGCTGAACGAGTTGATACCCAAAGTGCCCAGTTGGAGCGACGACGACGTACAATTGAAAAACGATCTGCTTCAGAAGCCGCGTCGCTCGTTGAGCAGGTTCGACGGATTCCTGCAAGCCGAGTGGGAAAATGCTCAAGCCAAGGGTCACTTTCGGTACTCGTTGGACAACCTTCAAACGCGCGTGCTTCCCGGCCAGTTCGGCTTCGTCGCGCAGTTGAACCTGAAACGGGCAACCGAGCGACGCAAACCGCAGATGTTCCAGTCGCCCAACCAACCGTTCGACCCCAGCAGTTTCAACTTCACCAAAGTCAAGCCCGAAGAAGTCCTGTTCTCGGTCGACCGGGACGGTTCGCAACTCCAGCATTTCATGATCATCAACGTCAGCCCTTTGGAGTACTGCAACAGTCTGCTGGTCCCGTGGCTGAGCTCCCAACTCCCGCAAAAGATGGACGGGACGGGGCTTCGCGTCGCCGTCGAGACGTTGCTTCTGAGCTCGACGCCCGCGTTCCGCATCGGCTTCAACAGCCTGTGCGGTTACGCGTCCGTCAACCATTATCATTTCCACACGTTCTACTTGAACTTTCCGCTGTATCTGGAAACTGCACCCGTCCAGCACGTCGTCGGCGGATGTTACGAAGTGTGCAATTACGCCGTTCCCGGATTCGCGTTCCAGTTGGACGAACTGGACGTGGACCGGCTCGTTGACCAAGTGACGAGCGTGGTGTCGTTGATACAGAAACACGACTTTGCTTACAACGTGTTCATGACACGGGGAGCACGGTTCGAGGGCACTAAGGAACTGGACACCGTCCGCGTTTACCTTTGGCCGCGAAAATACAGCGACGACGACAAGGACAAGACCGCTTTCAACGTCGCGTGTTGCGAACTTGCAGGACACTTGCCCATAAAAGATTTGGAATCGTTTCAAACGCTAATGGAAGGCGATGTGGTTCGAACACTGAGAGCGTCGGTGTGCGATACGTTCAGCGTTGTACGATCGTTAATCATGAACGAGATCAAACCAATCATCAGGACGTAGATTCTAGTCTTGTGTCGATAATGAATTCTGTAACTAATTATGCCGTTTCAAATTTTCAAATTCAACTAGGTAAAAATAAAACAAGTACATTAAATATACTTTCAAGGGCCTATACAGCGTTCGTCATATTGGTTTTTTAATTAACAGCACATAAACAGCGCCACTCGGCAGACTAAGACGGATCCGTGGACACCTTCTTTCATTAAAATCTATTGAACCATTTAGCTCGTAGGAGGGTCTCGAGACATGTTGGTTTTTCATTAAGACGCCATTAGCCAGTGTTACTCGGAAGACCAAGACGAATCCATCGAGTCGTTTTGTTTTTATATGTAGAAACTTAATAAATTAAAACTTTTATAATTTTAAAGTGCTCAAAAAAGATTTTTTACTAGTATCTCGAACGTATTACATCAGCACTCGGAAAAAAAAATATAACAAACTATAAATCACAGGGTATATAATATAAACGATAACATCGGTTATTATTACTTAAAAACGTCAATGCAAACAAACTAACATTTAGCATCCAAAAAAGTATTACCAGTATTGCACAGCATTATAATTGAGATATACTTTTCGAAGAAACTACAAAAAAATTTTTAAGTACATTTGACAAAACCTGTGACGTTCCAAAAATCGACACTGGAAGCTCGTTATAATAGCAGCTGCAAAACGCACTTGTTAACAAACATGGCTGCTGCGTTTTCGTTTCGTTTATTTTAATATTTTATATTAAAGTACCATTCTGGTTAAAACGTTTTTCACAAAACAATTTTTCTTTTTTTTTTGTCATCAAAAAATGTCATTAGTATCTAAAACGGTAAATGCTTGCAAAATACGGTTATAAAATAGAACGGTTGTGTAAAACGAGAGTTAGTGGAAAATAAAATTAAGTCTCCAAAAAAACAAAAACAACAAAACAAATCAAACTCACGTATTATCAAATATATGTGGCAGGAAAAAGAAAATCATTGGATTATAAGGCACAACAACACTAATATATGGAACCAGAGTTGTATTAATTAGCAGTTTTGATTAGTTGACACTTGGGTATGGTCCAAGGGTCGACTAATTAAAAACAGCTAATTAGAACCAACTCTTGTTATGAAACCGTACAATTTTGTGTCAATTTCGTTAGTTGGCTGATTGAAACCTTCGCGATGACGTAACTTTTCATCTTCTACCAAACCCCGTCGAGAGATTTAAACAAAAAATTTGAACTTTTTTTTTCGTATATATTTCAATTTTTTTTCATGAAATTATTAAGTCTCGATAATAATTCAGCTTGACTAGACAAATGTTTCGTATAAACTATTATTTTTTGGCTCTCCCACAGAATTTATCTTTTTAATAAAAAGATAATTATGGATACTAGATGGCGTTAATACTCTGTTTTTTTTTTGGCATTATCGCATACAGTGACTTAAAAAATAAGTGTCAGTACTTGATTAAGGAACAGTGAAACTTGACTAGGCAAAAATTGGCTAAATGCTGAATTCACATGGCACATTTTTAACCGCAGCAGGTTAACGCTAAACAAAACCCGTTAACTTGAATGGCGAAACTAGTTTAAAACGTTAAGTAACGATGCGACCGATTTTTTTTTTTCCACTACAGATGGCGCCGAGTAACGATGCGACAGATTATTTTTTCAACTACAGGTGGCGCCCAACATTTCAACAAACAAAAAATCTTTTTTTTTTTCTGTAAATTATGTAGGATTAGGCTGCTAACTGGATAATCCTCGTAGTAGCTCTACTAATCTTGAAAGACTAAAGATTTGTTATTCCTAAAATTATTAATCGAAAAAAGAAAAAGGCAACGAACGATTATTATGCAAAAGTTAGTATCGTAGGAACTTAAACTGGAATTTTTGTAATAAAAAAACTATCCTACCTATTGCTCAATTGAAAACAAAAAATATGAGATAAATTACTAGCAAAAAAACAAAAAACGACTTAGCATTATCACAAATGTAAAGTGTGATTCACAAACAATAACAAGAATGCAGCTCCATCTCTCAATACCGTTGATGATCAGAAAGTTGATCGATTTTGAAAAAGCATAACTTTTGGAAATTGGGCTCCAAAATATTAAAACAAAAAAATCTAAACAAAAACAAACAATTCTAGAAAGTGTCATCGTTACCAACTTGATCCGAGTTCGGATAGCTCGATTGAGGTACCAATGGACTATGATCCATGGCGAGATTTGACCCCGAAGTCGCCGCCAAAGGGTCCTCGTCCGGCAACTGTGAAAAATCGATGAGGGATTCGCCGTTGACTTGATCGTGTGGATTTCTGCCGACCACTACCTGGAAATGTTAGTTTTTGATGGTTGACAACGTAAACTGAATTCGGTTTTTTTTAATAAAAGTTGAGGAGTTGGGTGAAAAAACGACGACGTAACTCGAAAAATGTAGTTTTTTGCGCTCCAAAAAAGTCAGAAAGTGTAAGTTATATTTCAATGTCATTATGCTATTGACTGGTCTAAAACAACGGATGCATTTTAAAGGAACGATGACGCAAGTGGATTTTTACACTGTTTCTCCACCCAACTCCTCAACTACATTATTGGGGGTTTCGATAAGAAATTTTATCATGGCCGACGCTTACTCTTTGCTGGCTGTGTTTCTTCCATCCGCGCTGAATGGTTCGCGCAGCTCTATTTTGTCGGAAATTCTGAACGCGACGGTGTTGAGTTTGAACCACCGCCTAAAACGAAAAGATGTTTTGTTTTAAAATTGTGCAGCAAGAAAATTATGACACACACACAACGACCATCATCTTGAAACAAACTGGTCTATCAACAGAATTGTAATCTACAGGGGGAACATCTATAATGAAATTCTCAAAAGTTTGTTTGTCTGTACAACGTCCATCTCCGGAACTCCGCCCCCAATGGATCGCTCTAGCGCCACAAAATAATTTTTTTTACGCAACGTGTTACTGCAAAATTCTATGTCAACGCAGCTATTTTCAGCTCTCTACGTTACGTCAATCTCGGAATCATAGACACTTGAAGTTGGGCATTCCTCCACTGAGTGGTGTGTATCTAGGCTATCATTAAAAACGCACGGCGAAACCACGCTAGGGGGAAATGTGTTTTTTTGTATAATACCACCAGTGCCATCTGTTGACAGCTATTGGCCCTGGAGGAGCTGGGTACGACTAGTGGTGAATGAATAATTACAAATGAAACCCTCGTGGGTGTTTTTGCATTACCTCGGTCTGGTGATGTTTCCACATTTTTTGGATTTTCTTGGCAGCAACGTTTTGGCGAAAATCTTGAATTTGCTTCTCGCTGGCTCTCGGTTTCGAGGGAGTCGTTTTCGTTTTCACTTCGATCTTCTCCTTGATTTCGGGCACGTCCGACGTGATGTTCAACGTCTTCAGCACAGTGTACGTGACGCTCTTATTCGCAGGGTTCTGCGCATCCAGCGATAACAGCTCTTTAACTGAAGGTTCTTTCTGTTCGGTGAAAAAAAAACAGAAACAAAGGTAGATTGTCGTTCAACCCCTGCCAAAAAAAAACAAACAAAATAAACGTAAAGACGGGTTTTCACCTGCGAGGGTAACGACACTTCCGACATGACGTAAGTTGTTGCACTGGACGACGAGACGGGAACTTCCTCCTCCTGCTGCTGCTGCTGCTGCTGCTGTACAATTTTGGTGGCGCTGGCGGTTTTTCTCTTCTTTGCGGTGAAACTCGGAGATCCTTTGGCCATCATGCCTTTGGTTTCACTTTTCGCCTGGTTCTGAGTTTCTTTGGTGGCACCCGCGGGTCCGTCTTTGGCGGCTTGACTCTTAGCTGGAACTTGACGAGGCTGCGCTGGTGGCTGAGTGGCGCCAGACGTGGCTTTGGTGCGAGGAGGAGGAGCCGTTTTGGGTTTGGAAACCTCTTTGGTCGTCGTCTCCGCCGACGACGACGAAGTCAGAGGCTTTGTACTCTTGGGAGACGTTCGTGGCACGGTCGTGGCTTGGCTCGCTTTTGTTTTCGCGGGAGCGTTACCGCTGCTGCTCTTGCTGGTCGGCTTGGTGAAGGTTCGCGTACTGGTCGTGGAACCACGAGGACTCCGAGCGAGACGATCAAACACGCTTCCGCCCGGTTTGCTTCCGACGGGTGATGGTTCGGAACCGGTGGTTGGAGAACGCTGAGGCTTGGAAGCTCCGCCTGGTGCCGAAGTTTTCCTCGTTGCGCCGGCCGAAGAGGGTTTGCTCTCCGTCTGCTTTTGCATTTGTTCGATCAACAGCCTCAAAGCTTTCAGTTCTTGGCTGTAAATCAATTCTAAATATTTGACACTCCATTCATCGAGCAACCACAAAAAAACAAAATAAAATAAAATAAAATAAATGAAACCGATTACTTACTCTCGACTGTCGACCAAGTCGCGGTAATGAAGGCGATCTTCTTTCACTTTTTGCAGTTCCGTTTGCAGCAACTCGTCCTCGTGCTTCAGTTTAGCCAACTGCACCTTCAAGTCGTCCGCCGATACGTTTTCAGAAGCGACCGCTGTCAAGTGTCAAAAGAAAAACATTTTTCATTCGTTGCGAGTTTCAATCCCAATCTTCGTGATTTCCAGCAAAAACAAGGATCACAACATTGTACTAATGTCATAAACTATCACATGATCAGGGTGACCACAAGTCCCACAGTGTTTATTTTTAAGTTATTATTCGACATTTTCATTGATATATCAATTGTTTTATCGACATGTCATTTTTGTGTGTCCCAGTTTTTACTTTCGCAAATCTGGTCACCTCACACACAACACACGATCACTTACCTTTTTGCTGCACAGCTACAGCTGCTTGAAATTTCTAAAAATGAAAACAACGACAAAATATATTACTTTACTAAATTACTTTCTAAACTACTCTTAAAACCTATTTTTAACACTTCCGAGTACTTACCGCTTCTAGTTCGGTCACCATGCCGATTAACATCGTTTTGCTCATAGCTGTCATGGAGTCTGCAAAAAAATGATACTCCAATTAAAAACTAATAATGAATTCACGTCAACTTGAGCGATAGGATAATCAAATTCCAAAAAAAATAAGTTTTTAAGGCAATAATTGTTACCGTAATGTGGTTGCGATGGATCAACAGCTAGAGCTCGTTCCAAGTCTTTTCGTAACGTCTGGTTTTCTTCTTCCAATTCCTTGTTGGATAATAAAACTTGTTGAACAGAATCTTCACTGCAATGAAAACAAAACATAAACAGCATGTTTTTTTATTATAATATAATAACAAATACTTCAAATAAAAATATAAATCAATCTAAAATAAATTCATCATCACTTTGTAGTTCTTGCAGTTTCTCGCAAATTGTTCATATTTTTCAGTCGTATAATCTGCAAATGAAAAATTCCCGCACCCTTTTAAAAAAAGCAGTGACGACATTGTTTATGGCCAAATGTACATAACGTACACTTTAAACCGGTCGTGACCTTATAATAAAATGGTAATAAAAGTAAAATTTAATCGAGTAAAAAAATAAATAAAAGCGATTGCTTACTTCTCGATAATAAGCGTCCATCTGAAGCTTCATTTCGTGAACTTTGGTCGACTGGGAATCGCTCTCCAGTTTCCTACACAAAAAAACACGTATTCGATTTCAACATTTATAAACTAGGTATACACAAAAATGATGAAAAATTGTAATTTTAACCCTTACCTCAATGCAGCATCCTTTTCCTTCACCAGCTGCTCAAGTTTAAATACTTTATGCTTCAAATTGTTCACCACCTGCAAAAAAACAAAACAACAACAACCCATTCTTGTCAGATCAAATTCAACCATTTTATTGACGTACTTGTTGAAATTGCTCGTTTAACACGTTTTGCTTAAATTTCATAATCGTCTATATTGTTTAAAATAAAAATTGTACCACACTAGCCGATGATGATTTCTTATCCGAAAGTGCCTTTTTCAGCTCTTCGTTCTAATAAAAACAAATTTCCACATTTTAAGATGCACACGTAAAAAAAAAAAGATGTTCTTCAGCAATAAAAACGTAGCGTTTTGTTCAGTTAGAAAACGTTAGAAGTGTATTGCCGAACGGTTAATGCGTTTCACGTATTCATTAATACCTTATTTGGATCGAGAAGTTGACCAATTTGCTTATCCTTTGCAGCAATTAATAATAAAAAGAAACAAATTAAAACTACTACATTGTATTTTTGTTTTGTTGCAATTACACCTAATAAATAAACCTATCACAAATCTATACAAAATAAAAATAAATTTTCAAAGAACCGATGGATGAAATTTGTATTCATTATAGACAACGTACCTTTCTTAAATTTTCTTCTTCGAACCTGCGTGCTTTTGCTTTTAACAAAGTGTTTTCTTCCGCTAACACTGCGATTGTCTAATAACAAAAAATTATTAAATTGTTACTAGACAATTAATCAACAAAAACCCTTAATCCATGTTTTCTAACCTTTTTCAATTCCATTATTTCATCCATCATGTCTTCGGGTGACTTTTGTGTAAGCGCTGCAACAAACACAAAATATCAAGTTGTAATTGCCAATCAATGCAAAAAAGTTGAAAGTTTGAAGTTGCATGATGACCTTTATTAGCATTCGTCTTGGATGTCTTTTTCGATGAGATTGGCCTATTGGAAACATTTGTCTTGGATGCCGCCGATCCATTGATGAGACCTGAAAACAAATTTTAAATTTATATTGTGAATCATAACATTGAAAGATAATCAACTTTAATAAAAAGATAACAGTGCTCGTCCTCCTCCTCACTAGCTATGAAAGCGCCATCAGGTGTCAAAATGCTGAAACTCATACCTAAATCGTTACTCTGACAACCGTAACAAATATTGCGAAAAAATAAGAGTTAAATAACTTAACATCAGTTACAACACCAGCTAAAACAATAACAAATGTTGCGAAGCAACAAGAGTTAAAACAATGAATTGCGTAATAATACCAAAAAAACGTTTCCAGTCATTTTTGACGAGCTGTTTACTAAATTAGTGAATAGTAAATGATACAACAAATTATTCGTTTACCTTGAGGTTTGTTGGTGTCGCCAGTGGGAACCTGCGTATGACTCTGAAAATTAAAATAAAGTAAATCACCATCATGTTGTTATACAGGGTGTCCAAAAATAATCTTGACAACTTTGGATTTTTAATCTCGCTGCGAATCTTATCGTTCGTATCTCACCATATCTACGTTCAAAATACAACAAACCAGTTATAAAGAAAGAATCAGGTTATTGTAATCATGGATATAAATCTTATCAATCGGGTATTATTGTTATCATTATCAGTCGGTTAATGTTTAATTTCCATTGGTTAATGTTATCAAAAAGCACTTGACCCAAAGTGATGACAATAACCGGATTCCGCTGTATTAACCAAAAGATAATTGTCATTATTATAAAATCAAAGCATTATTCCAAACTGCAATATCATAATAATTATTAAAAATTATGTATTTTTTGTACTCAATGAACTTTGAATTACATGAATTGTTAATAATACTATAACTGCAATCCCTTATGCAAGCCTATGAATGAATCATGCCGTTCGTTAGGTATCAGACAGTTTTATTATAACCATTGATTATTGTGTTACCACTTTTAACAACTTTTACGAGCACTTTGTTTGGCCTATTGAAAAATTCGAAACAAAAACCGGCTACAAAATAGCATGTGCGTCATGACGATGATGATGGATTTTGAGTTTTATCAGCCTTCAACAGGCTTCTTGTCGTGTTATCTTAATCTTTGTTTTGTCAAGGAAAAATCAAATACGTTATTATTAGTTTGTACACACGTAGGGGTATTACCATGTTTGGTACGGTCGTTTACTCGAACCACAGGATATTATAGACAAGTTTTTTGTTGTTGGGAAGACGAAGAAAACAAATCTTCCAAAATACCGTTACAAATAGCTATTTGCGGATACTATCCAGCTCCCATTTTTACTAGAGGCGGAAGAAGAAGAACGAAACGAAAGCGACGAAAAAATTTTCTCCGGTTTTAATTTATCAGCTGACAGGAAATATTTTTTTTCTCGTGCCAATAAGATACGCGCAGGATAATATTCCGTTGAAAAAAAACAAAACAACAACACAAAATGGGTGTTTCACCACATTATGAGGGTTAAAAATACTTAAAATTCAATACAGATGAGAAATATATTTTATTTCTGAAATAACAACAAAAAAATATTTATAATAAAAATATTTAATTAATTTTGCACAGAACCCACAGAAAAATTCACGTTGTACCACTAATACGGCGTTTCTCCAATCATGTCCGTGTTAAATGTTTTCGGCGCTTGTCTCCGTTCACTCGGCGGTTTTGAACGACGCGTTCTTTTATAATATTAATTCCACTTTCCTGTCATTTTTTAAAACGAATTTACCAAAAATTTAATAATTACCAGACTTTTTTATGGTTTTTGCAAGCGAAAAAATAACAAAACAAAAACACAGTTCAGGAGTTTGGGACCTGACATCGCCGTATGAGCGGAACCGTACTGTATACTGTAGCCTATTTCTTTACAATAAACATTCTGGTTTAAAAGAATTAATTGTTTTTAAATATACTTTGATAAAATTACACATGACAAGATATATTAATAAAATATGGTACTTTTAACTATACGAAAATACTGTAGTTATTTGTGTGACACAAAATTAATTTGCACAAAACAAATATTAATACTGTTGATAAACAATGAAACAACTGATGAAATATTACCTTCCGCATAATATGGATTTGAACGTCACTGTTGGATCATGTCGTCGTCATACGGAATTTTTCCAAGATGCTGAAAATCTTTATAACAGCTTATAAAATGAAATAACTACAAAACTTAATCATAAGTAAATATTTACTAATCGCATAAGTTTTTGTCTTTGAAAACCGAGCAGCAATTAATCTTCGACATACTAGTCATCTTGATGACTCTGCCGTCGCAACATACAGCCTCACGGACGTTGAAGCTTTCCGTTCCGCAACAAGAAATTTCCACCGGTTGGGTCATGAAGTAGGTTTTACCCCGACAACATAGCTGTTTCGAAGGATCGTAAATCTGCGTGTGGCAGCATTGATCGCTTTCGTTGCGTTTGACGAACGCCCTGTTACCGCAGCAGATCTGCGTTTTGCTGTTTATCACTTTCGATCCGCAGCACTTTGAGAAAGCGCCGTACAGTTTACGCACCATCCGCAACTCGCTTTTCGTGGAACAACACAAATGCGTGTTGGAATTATACGCGACGTTTCCGCAACAACTCTGCATTGCGACCGAGTGCTCTTTCGCGACCACCAGCCTGTCTCCGCAACACATCCGTTTGGTGGGATCGAACACACTACGTCCGCAACACTGACTGTGGCTATTGGACTTCCTCGCTATGGTGTCGTGGCAGCACAAATGAGTGGAATAGTTATAACCGACGGTGCCGCAACAACTGCTGGAAAACGACGAGCTGGCGGATGTCGTTCCATCGCAGCAAATTGCCAATTCTGGGTTGTAAGGGTTCGTTCCGCAACATTCGGTGCGTTGCCAACGTTTGGGCCGGACAGTATCGTCGCAACAGATCTCAAAGCTTTTATCGTACAGCTTCTCGCCGCAGCACTGCAGATCGATCATGAACGGCGGTCGCAAATGAACGGTTTCCTTACAACAAACGTGGGTCCGCGTATCGAACAATTTTCTGCCGCAGCAAGCGGTGTAACTTCTCGATGTGAGCGAATAGGACGAGGGGAACCCGACGATCGCAGCATCGTTGCAGCAAATAGTGTTCCGAACGTCGTGCGTTCTGTTCCCGCAACAGCCAGTGAAAGTTCCGAAAGAAAGAGGATTGATAACGGACTGACAGCACGTGGAACGTGTATAAGAGTAAATCTTCTGATCGCAACATCTCAGATATCCGTTAGGTGGATCGGCATAAGATTTTCCAAAACAGCACCGCTCGCTTTCAGGATCGTACAACTCGCCACCTGCGGAAAAAAATAAATGCAACAAAAAATTCTATTGGTTATTTTAAAATAACAAAAAAAAAGTAATTCACCAGTAAAAATTCTTAAAGAACATTATTTCTTTCACGTTTTGCCTCCCTCCTAGAGGCTTTGTCAGGTAGCAAAGAAACAGGAAAAAAAAGAAAAGTGTGGTGCGATGTGCAGGTAAACTGTTTACACAGCCATTTCTCATCTATTTTGCATCTTTTTCCTACCTTTCTCACCTGACAAATCCTCTAAGAGGGAGATGAAACGTGGGCGTAAAACTGAAAGATTTACCCAAAAAATTCTTTATTTGAAAAAAAATAAATTACTGGTGATAATTAGGTTTATCGAAGTGGAGAATTACATTTTTAAAATAATAATTTAAACATACAATAATTTTAACATAATTAAAATTTTAAACGCTATACCAACGAATCGGAAGAGAAAATCTACCGCAACACATACCCCAGCACATGAAGAGATTCAGCATGACGATGAATATTATCTTTAACATCTTCGAACGCAACATTGGCGAATTAAGGTCGGTAAAGTTGTCACCACTCGTCGTTGACCAACGGTACCCTGTCAACATGGCCATTGGAATCACAACCGTCAACTGAATCATTCCAAAGAAATGCTTGGTTATCTTTGCAGGATGTTTCTTAAGTGGGTTAATCAACAGCATTTTCCTGCCCCTATTATTTTTTTATCAACACAAAGCACCCTACACAAAATAATTATACGTATATCTAGGTCTACGTAATTGTGAAATTAAGGTTAAACAAAACCGTTCGTCATTATGATTTACGTAATTGATATCAAACTCAAAATTTGTGTTTTGTCTTTGATTAAAATATTTTTATTTGTCAAGATTTTTTGTTTTATTAAAATTTTCATTAAATTGCTATATTATATACCATGGCACTGTCCTTTCAATGTGCAAATCACTGCACTCAACATGAATTAAAATATATTTTAAATTATATATATATATATATATTTTTATATATTACATTATATAATAATATGAATGTTTTCTTCAAATGACATTAAAAGGAAAATAAAAACCAATGTGGTTCATCAAACTATTCAACTGTATATAAAGAATGGATATATACCGCATATATATACATATATACTGTATATTGCACATCTTTTTCTGCGAGAAAAAATGTACATATGATAAATAACACTAAAATAAAAATAGAAAACGATGCGCAGATTTCACAAATGAATCGAGAACGTGAAACAACGGCACTAATGAAATAAATCAAAACAGTTTGTGAAGTAACGATTCGTTAAAACAACGAATGTTATTGCTTGCGCTTCCATTGAGGCACTATATATTATTTTTTGAGAATACGACATCGGATTTCAATCAACAACAAATTAAACAACATTTGTGACAAAAAAATCCAGTAAACCGAGAAAATGCATCAGAATTACCGTATTGCATCGGATATGAACGTTTGTCCAAATAACGCACTGTAACGATTACAGTACAACCACGATAAAATGCATGACGATGACTTCAAATGCAAATTTTAAGCAAAAAAAACAACCAAAGTTTGGTATAAACATTGTGCATATATCACAACCATCAAAACAGGATCAATTCACGCAATATCATTATCATATATCTATTGAATGAACAATTGGAAGTAAATGAGTTACGTATCGATTAACGTACCGACGTATCAACATTGCGTACCACCAAATTGATTTTGCAAGACCACCGAACGACAAAAGATACAACCTCATTAGGTCGTCGTTCTAACATTGAATACTTCACAAACTGTCAATATGATATAAATTATACACAAATACGTTTAAGAAAAATAAATCTCAGGGGGTAGAGTTACTTCGACCCGTTTACGTACGTAGCTTACAGTTGTTTTTATACATCAAAAGGCAACTATGAACTTCCTATTCAAATATCGTTTTGTTTACCACACATTTCCAAAGCTGCTTTAAAACCTATACAAGTTTAAATGAAATTGAAACGAATAACCGTGTATGCGTTCAGAGTTACTGTTCAACACACATAAATTGTTCTATAAAACGTTTCCCAGTGTTTTGTTTTTCTTCTCACGTCAACAAATAAATATGGAATGCCGTTACCACTGGAAAAACAAAACGATGAAAACTCTAAATCTGGTACTAATTTATTTTTTTTTTTGGTTTTAATGAATATGAGATGATTAACGATTCAAAACCAAACGAATTATTAACAAACAGTTAACTAAACAAACGATGCATTAAGCAGAAAAACAACAAAAACTAACTTTTGTGACTTTCCCATGATCCTTATAAGACGACACAAACATCAAATTTGTAAATTCAATCAACAGTTGCCACCATTTAAAGATTGAAATTAAAAATACATCAGAGCTAACTAAAATATATTAAAGCTAATTAAAATATATTAAAGCCATCAACCCAGCACTTTTTCTTTCATTTAAACGTTTGGAAAGCACTTAACCTCGTATTATTATTATTACACAAGATATTTTTTTATATATAAAAACAAACAACAGATATATAATCATCTGAAAAACTCAAACATGATAAAGTTATTATCATTATTTTTATCAACATTCGTTATAATAAGAAAACATTTAATATCCAAAATAAATTCTTAGTTTCTTAAAAAAAAATAGTATGAGCATGAAAAAGAAGAAGAAAATCACAAAAAACCCACAGAGTTACTATGAAACTAGTATGTTGTAGTGGCGGTCATCCTCTGCAACGAGATTAACCACTGGACAGTCAGCGAGGGGTTCGTCGGGGTAACAGCAAAGGTAATCTTCTTTACCGTGCGAAGATGGACGAACCACTCGAAGGGTGACACCTAGCGTATCACCTAAAAGGTACATTTCAATCTACGAAACAAAATAATCCATTAAAATTTCAACATCACGATTAGACTCGTCGTGGTGCCCTGCTATTAAAATGTTAAGGCATTGCCTACCTGTTCTAGGCCCCCTGAGTCTCCCATGGAATTCAAATGATTGGTCATAAACGTTCGCGGCGTTTCAGACGTTTCCCGAGCAAATAGAAGTATTGCAAAGATGGGAACATCTTTCCCCGCACTCATGTTTTCATAATGTTCGATGATGTCCACCGCCATGAGAAGCTTTACCGCTTCCATGAGGTGGGTATCGACGTCGGGATTTGTGTTGAGGTGGTTGACTAGAAATTCCTCTCGGTTAGTTTCGAGAGAAACTGTAGACACCTTCACAACAAAGATAAAAATGGATCTACAGAATGTTCCATAGTTGACAACGTCAAAATGCGAAAAATTCAACTTACCAGTTTATCCAAAGAACCGAGGCATTCCTGGAAGCCCATCCCGCAAGTGTTCTTCGAATAAGGCAAGCGATTTGCAAAACTCCAGTCTTGCAACCATGAATAACGACCATTCACCCATCTGTCTAGTTTCTGCAAATAAATAAGAATCTAGTTTTAAATATTTTGAAATTAAATAATAAAAATAATAATAATAATAATAATAATAATAAACGAAACAAAAGAAAACACAGGATATTTCTGTGAATTGTGACGTTTGTTATTGTGACGTTTCAGCAAATGTTTCAAATCAAACATTAGTAACTAAAAGTTGGCTGCACAATAAATTGAAGTTGTAATTTGCAAAGCACTGTTACAATTATTGTGTAAAAATTGAAGTCATAGGTAACTTACAATTTTAGTGTAAAAACTGAAGGCATAGTAACTTGCAAGTTGTGTGTAAAATCTGGAGGTAACTCTTACAATATTTATGTAAAAACTATAGGCATAGTTGACTCTTACCTGCTGAATATTTTGTAAACCCCCGTATTTATTCAACACGGGAAGATTATCACAAAGAACCTGAAAAACAGCTGCACGAATAGCGCAGTAGTTGTCACCTCGGATTCGTCGAAGGTGACTGCATCTCAACATAGAAGGAATGACACTATAACCCTTAAAAAAAAATAAAATATATTAAACAATCAACTAACCATTTTTTTAGCAAAGAAAATGTTATATACTGTATATAAATATAACTATTATGGCCTTAGTTGATAATAAAAGATAAGGTACCTCTCGAATGGTTGCAGCTCGAGGGGTATGTCCTCTCCATTCGGTTTCACTGTACGCAATGATGTCGAATTTATCGCTGATGTTTTCTTGAAAACGAGTCACGTTCAGATCACCATCTTCGCAGTACGCCGAATCCCGATTGGCCTTCTTCTCCTTCGTTTCCACTTTCTTCCTGTGTTTCACATTGTTCTTTTTGTTCCCGCTTTGCTTCTTCTTCTTTTTTGGAGGCACCTTATCCTCGCCGAATCCACTTTCGCTACTGGCCCACAACGGGCCGTTAGCGGAAATGTCAGCAGTTTCTCGATTCTCTTCCGATAGTTCCTGAGAACTGCTCGACGTACCTAGTTGACGTACCTCTACGACGTCCATGCATTCGAACGAACTTTTGGAACATGAAACCACATCACCCGGTGAACACTCTCTGCTTTGTCCAGGAACGACACGTTCCATCGATATACTAGGAGTCAAATGATCAGGCCGGTTCAAATTGAACACTCGCTCGTTTGAATCGTCACTTTTGGTTAACGTCTTAGCACTATTTTCCGATTCATGCAGTTTCGAAGTGAGTGTCAACGCGTGGCCATGTTCCCCCACAACCTTAGAAGGCGATTTGAGAATGTAGTCCTCAGCATCCTCTGCCCCAAGATCTTCATTATCCCATTCTAGACTCGCGTTGCTGCTGGAAGGACGCAGTTCTGGAGATTCGCTCGTTAAAGGCGTTCCAAAATCGCTGCCACTGTCAACGGCAATGATAGCTGAGGACAGGGCAAATTTTTCATCGACTTTACCACCGGCATCAATTTTCTCCACACTGTCTTTGATGACAGGCGATTCCCATTCAAGTGAAATGTCGGTCGATGCACGAACACGAGCTTGATGCGACACCAAATCTGTCAATGACGGTTCCGTGGATTTCAAAGAAAGATCCGAAATAAATGCAGTTTGATTTGTGATCCCGGACGTTTGCAGTTTTTGGAGAAATGCATCATCGGCAGCAGCCGGACCCATGGAAAGCTCGCTAGAATCCGAAGCGACAGATTTCGTAGGTGACCTGACATCTTTAAGATTGACAATGACCGAATCCAGATTGAGACAGGACTGCTTAACGGTGTGCACGTTGGTCAGCAGGTTGTCCAAGAACGCCAACGTCTTCCCACCGATGTTGTCACGGATTCCCAAGCTGATTTCTGACGCATCGCTGTCAAAAGAGTGATCCCGCACTAGGCGGCCCTTGCAATCTCCTCTGGATACGGACACGTCGTTCGAATGCTTAAGGTCAATGCAATGGTCTCCATCGGTAATCCTCGCTCGATTCTCGGCATTCGCAAACCCTTCTTGCGACGAGATGCTTTTGTGCATGAGCTGAGAATCGGCGCCGTCTGGTGGCGACCGATCGTAGATGCTCGACGATCGCTCATGAAGAGAAATCGGACTAAAGTTGGCATTGAGTGAAGCTGAATCGGTGTCCGCGTTGCTCCACAGCTGCTGCTTTTCCAAGATCTCGTCCAAGTCACTGTCGTTGTTGGTGAAGCTAGGCGACCCCAGCGACTCGATGTCAGCTTCACTTCCGTTCCAAGAAGTCTTGCCACCATTGTCGCACTCGTCGCTCGGTGCTTCTTTGACGTAGTGAACCACTGCACCAGCGTCGACTGAGTCCGCCGCCGCTTCATTAGGACGCTTTACGAGATTTCGGAGACTGAATCGAGATCGTCTCCGTTGCCTAGGTTTGGCAGGAACGACAAGACCCTTCGGATGCGATTGTACAGGAGAAGGGGAAACGTTTCCTGAAAAAGAATCGGCAGGATAATTGATTCCCGCGTTCACGCTATAAGCTATCGGATCGAACGATCGCTGGAGCAAATTTCCCATTGCCACGTCGCTATCGGTCAGTTCCAAGTTTGCGTCCTGGAAGGAGAAAAAAAGGACTTTGTTTTACTTACTCATTAGACTCGTCGTTGTTCTGCGATTTAATGCACATTCTCACAGCAATAAACCATTTCTTTTAACTAGCTACTGCTAGTGCCTTGAAACAGCACACACCAACAAACTGAACTCTCAACAGGCTATGTCACCTCCACGTTAACCGTAACACTTCCAAACGTTATTAATATAATATTAGTCTAAAAAGTCACTTGAACACTTAACGCAAAGTATAAAAAAAATTAAAAATAACAAAAACATAATCCCCCACCCAGCATCATTCAAATAAAACCTTAAAGAATAATTTCACTTTACTGACCAGCTAAAACAATTTTTTTTTTTTTTACACTTCCACGTTTCGCCTTCCTTCTAGAGGTTTTGTCAGGTAAAAAAACAAAGATTCTAAAAAAGAAAAGAAAATGTGAGCGACACATTGTTTACGCAGCCATCTTTAACCACATTCTGGTTAGAGAAGGCTTTGTAAACAAGTCAACTGTGTCACAGTTTCTTTTTTCTGATCTTTTTTCCTGCTTGATGAAGCTTCTAGGAGGGAAGCGAAACAGAGGTGCAAAGAAAAAAAAAAAAACCAAACTACCGACAGTGAGGTAAAAATGGTTTTTCCCTTAAGAATTTACTGGTGAAAAAGTAAAAATAAAAACAAACAAAAACAAAAACAAAAAAAAAACATACCAGTGATATAAATTTTACGCAAAGTAAAATATAAAAGAATGAAACAATAAACAAAATCAAAATTTCGACAAGTGATACAAAGAAATCTACTAGTTCCAACTACGATACGAAGTTCTGCATTTCTAAATGTACATATTTTCTAAAGGTAATTTACACACCATCTAATCATGAATATCGACATTATTTTTGTAAAAAAATTACTACAATGTGTAATGTAAACTATAAAGTAATTTGCTATTAAACTGATACTACATAATGTACTTGTAACATGTGTTACTTCCTGAATTATAAAAAACCCAATCAAACTACAGTTACTCATTTTTAATCATATATAGTGATGCCTAAGATACTCGATGGAAAACCCAATCACTCAACTCAACTCTACTCAAAAGTGAACAAGGAATCTATTCCTCACAAAAATTTGACAAAATTTTTAAATTAATGGGTGCATTTCACCAGGCTACGAACGTTTTTAAAGAAAAACAAATGTCCAGTTCTTCCTTCCACGACAGAAACCACAGAAAGAGAACAACAGCTAACATGGCACTAGCACTTGAACGTAAACAACGAAGAACGTATGAAAACAAAAAATTAGTTACATCAATGTCATCGCTTCTAACGGAGGCGCTTTCTAGAAGGGAAGAGCATTCGTCGACATCGTCGTCGCTGCATTCGGTGACATCGAGTTCGGTGTTAGTTTCTTCTGGTCCAAAATATTTGGTCTAAAAAAAAAAACACATTAAAAACAACAAACTGAATTATTTTTCTAAGTTCAAACGCATTGATTGAGCGCTGATATTGAAATTAAATTTGAAAAAATAATTTCTGCAATATGATTGTCACTTACAAATATTAAGCGAACTAACCTACTATACACTTCCTGTTCTAACAGTATGATTAATGGTATGTGTATTTCCTGTTTAATAGTTGTTTAGTATGTAAGGAATAATGCCCAGATACAGTATCATGTTCCAAATACAGTAATGCAATTTCCAGTTAAAACAGATTCCATTACCTTGCAAAACAGGCTGCGTATAGAATTACGAATCCAACGGATAGGTTGCATTTTCTGGATATTTTCTCAATAGTCAAGCTAAATATTTGCCAAGTTAATCTTACCGATTAGATACAAGTGTTCTTTTATCTTATTTTATCTATTTCACGAATTTTTCCTGTGGGACAATTCAAATGTGATAAAATCAAAAAATATATTCCAATAAAATAATTTATCATGTTATGTACGAATGTTTCCTGTGGGACAATTCAAATGTGATAAAATCAAAAAATATATTCCAATAAAATAATTTATCATGTTATGTACAATTCAATACAGTACTTTTGAGGTCAGTTAATATGGTGTTCAATATTGGGAACATTATCACCATATCTGTATCTATATTTCCGAAAGTTTGTCGTATGTGTGTGTGTGTGTGTTCGCCTATACCCGACCACAATTTACATCCAAATCTCATCAAATTTGGCAGGGATACCTCTAATATAAAACCTAGGTCAACTAAAAAAAATTTTCGAAATTGGATCAATAGTTCGTTAAAAAATAATTAAAACCCAATTTGAATAAGTTAAGTTTATGACCACCAGGTTGCAACGTTTTTAGAGACCACTTAAAGGATTAAAGTGTGACATTTTTAAACAAAGGAAAAGGTAGGTCAACAAAAACCCGTTTGAGCGCGATAGGATTTATACTTTATCGTTTCATTAGTACCCAGAATTCTTCTCGTTGGGAACTTTTACGAAAAAATGGACCCACTCGTGAACAGGTAATGCTTATTTTGTATCATTTGTATTTTCAAAACTTTTGATGAACTCGTGTAGATCTCAGTGCAAAACGTTTTCAAATTTTCCTTTTACTACTGCTTTGCAAACGACGGGAAAATTGTTTACTACGAGAAATGTTGTTTACTAATGTTGTTGAAATTGTTTTTCTCAGGCTCTAACTGAGAAAAAAAATATAACTATTTCGAAACCCGAGCGAAGCCGGGTATGGCAGCTAGTACATTATAAGATAGAATATTGGTGAACAAGCGTTCACCTCGTTTAAATAATTACTCAACTAAAAGTAGGCCTGTTCTGTAGCACAAGGGCATGAGATATGGGTTCTGAGTTAGTGATAAAAACTTTAGATTCATAACTACGAAACTAACATATTTGTACTTTTTACGTTTACAACCAACCAACCAAGTCCATCTAGTGACAGGATGCTACACTTATGACTGGTTTCAATTTTAACAATCACCGATAAACGCTGACTTGACTTCAAGGAGGATTCTGTGCGATGGGTGGGGGGTAAGGCGTCCGCCACACATTCGTACAGATCTGGGCAATTATTATTTTAGTAATAGTAATTTCAAATGTCATCGTTAAGTGATAATTATCAAATTGGCCGAGAAAAAGTTGTATACAAATGATATACAAAATATATATATATATATATATATATATATATATATATAAAATTAAATTAAAAAAAATTCATTGTTCAATACTTATTGAGCCAATTATTTATCTAAAATGCAAGCCATGTTTAATGTCCTGTTTACACTATTTGTACTTCCACTATAAAAGGTTTTTTTTTTTTTTTGTAAAAGATTTCCATCATATCTCAACCTGGATGGATTAAAAATGTGTTCAAGTGTATTTCAATTTGTATACTAACATACATATCGATGTTTACATTACTATTGCGATACGATATGAAATTCACATAGCAACCGAAATCACCCAATGAAACACTCATCTCACTGCAGCTTACCATACCGATATCATACTGCATTTTGAAATCGCACAAGTGGTTCGCTGTACATGACGTAGTATATTAAAGTTTATCCTAGCATACTTTATTAGAATATCGTAAATTTGTAACCAATGATTTGTAACATCAATTTTTTTCTGTTACACAAAACTGAAAAATCATATTACCTCGATATTTTGTAAATCACTATCAAGATCGGTGTTACTCTCGATCAATTCTTCCGATCCCCACCTGAGTAGACGTAGTCTCTTTCTCGGCGGCGGACTACTGAGTTTCCTTCGATAATGGCTATAAAGCTTGTAGCATACGAACGATCCGACACCCAGAAGGAATATGACGCTCGTTGCTTTAACTGAAAATAAAATAAAATGAAAATCATAAGAATACATCCGTAACAATTTTAACACTATGTTGTACTGCAAGATCCAACACTTGCATAAAACGATCCGAATCACGAAAACATTTATAGTGTCAAATTATAAAAAAAAATCAAATCCAATGTTTGGGGGGTCTAAAAATGCACAATTGTCTACAAGAAGTATATCATTATTTCTAGTTGAACAAAAATATGCAACATTTAAATAAAACTAAATATCGGTCTCTAGTTTTTCAACACTGGCAAACCACATTCAAAGTGTAAATAAAAATAACGAGAAAAACCATTTCTACTTTAAAATTTGATCACGCAGGCCATACTAGAGCAGCAAATGGAGTGCACACAACGTTAAATCCGATACTCTCAAAATCTAAAATGACGATGAATCAGCACGTACAACTAAACACGTTGCTAAAAACGCTGCCCAACAAGAGAAACCGAGCGATTAATCCGATGGGCAACTGCAGAGTTCCCGAACAAGAAGTTCTGTTGACAATGTTCATGACCCTATGTGATGGTTCGACCTATATGCATCCCCACACATGGGAACCCTGAGGAAAACAGTGTGCGTGGAGTGCTATTTCAACAACCAGTCAATGAGCAATGAAAGGAAATGACCAATAGTTCATACGCATCATAAGTCATATGACCCCTCTAGAATTGAATTGACAAAAAAAAAAAACAAACATACAGCTCGACTTTGTGATCAAACTTTAGAGACCTTAAAACATTTCACACACCCATTCACAAATATTTCGATTTTTGAACCGTTACTTTTAAATACTGCTTGTCATTCTGATCATGTTAATGTCTCACTTTAAATATAAGACATCACAAAACGTTAAGAAAAATTAAATAAAATGAAACTTGGCACACAAAACACCATGAGCTTTAAACACTTCATCGCATGATGACCACACTATTTACATTTTTTAACCATTATTTTTTAGAAACAGATGCTTGTGATTTTAATCTGTTAAGTTAATTTTTCACTTGATACCACAAAAATATTAAAGAAATTCTATATAAACAATTTAGACATGCAAATGGCACGAAATACCTCACCGTACCTTTAAAACAAGCGTATATAAATGTAGACGAAACTTACTCCTGAGCAAGCATTTGTGAACTAAAAAGATAGGCAGCTTGTTTTGTGTCTTCTTTGACTTCATGATTACGTCAATCGGAATCAAATTTGGACCAAAGACAACTGGCAATAGCAACTTTGTCTAGCTCGGCGTTGACAGCATTTTTTTGTGTCCCATGAACCAGATAGCAAATGACGTCCGCATAATATTTTTTTAGTGCAGTAGCTATCCACAATCTGATAAGCGTACATCACGTACATCTATACGATTATATATATTTTTTCGTGATATATAAATATGTTGCTGGCAGGAAATGGAACAACTCAATTGTATGTGAAGTGTTACAAACAAATTTCAAGGTTCAAGTTATGAAATCCACATTATAAAACATCACCAAACAAAAATATAAAATTGAAATTTTCACAGTACGTGTCAAGTGGGAAAAGCTAGCATTTCAAATAAAAAACCACCGAACGAGTATATATTAAAGCTAACGATAAGGGTTGAAACGATCATGCGGCAATGTCAGTGACCCGATAATGCAGTTTCGGCATTTTTGGAATCATTAAAATGGATTGTTTCCTAGACAACTGAATAAACAATCCTAACCAAGAGAAACTGTGTGTAATTTAGGAAACGAAACTACAAGGATGCTAAATACTGATGATCCATGTAGTTTAGTTATAACATGGCAATGTGTTATAACTGTTATTATTATTTTTTGAGATATAGGTACTTTCCAGTCTGATGTTACTATTTGCTTGTACTTAATTTATGGGTTTATTGTGCAGGTTAGGAAAACAAAAACAATATCATACGTTTAATACGTTTCTTTGTTTTTCCTAATCTAACCTGCACAATAAACCTATAATTAAGTACAAGCAAATAGCAACATCCGACTGGGCCTGGCTATAACAGGAAAGTAACCATTATATAATGATTAATGAATGTAACACAGTGAACTCCAGTTATTGTAATCACTTTGAGACACGTGCTTTTCAATAACAACTGGTTAATAACAATTGATAAAACACATTTCATTTGTTTATATATTTGCTCTAGAATTTTCGGATTCTATGATATTGTTGTAATACTTATTTTTGCACTTTTCAAATATGGTTAGAAATTTTAACTTTAACTTTCAATTTTTTAACTTTTAATTTTAATTTATGGCTTTTTGATTTATTGTCTATTTTTTGTAATTTTTTGCTTTTTTTTTGTAATTTTAGTATTTTATTGTTTTCCTTTATTGTAATTTTTTGTGTCTGTTCTTGTCCATTTGTTACTTTTGAACGCAATTAAATTTATTAAACATTAAACAGTGTTTTGATAACAATAGCCAGTTGATAACAATATAATAAACTGGATTCAACTGTACAAAATATCCTTAATTTCACGTTATCACCGCTAAAAATATAAAACTGTACAGATAACCTTAATTATCAAACGAATGATAACGTTTTGTCTCCCTCCTAGAGGTTATATCAGGTGAACTACCCTCCCCCCTTACAGTGTCATCCCTAAACCACATTATAGTTTTAACTAACCAGAATGTGGTTAGAGATGATGGCTGTGTAAACAGCTCACCCGTTCCTCTCGTGCTTTCCTTTTTTCTATGTATGATGAAGCCTCTAGGAGGGAGGTGAAACGTCAATGTGTAAAAAAAAATAAAGATTTACCTAATAAATAGACCTAAACAAATATAGATGTACCTGATAAATGTTAAGGTAAAACAAATGGATTACGTTTATCAAGGCAGTGAGTTATGCTTTTGACAAATAATTAAGCTTATAGAATGGGTTTTGAACCATTTTTATGACCATTTCAAAATCACATTGTTTCCTAGCATATCATTGTAACTAACAAACAAATTAAGTAACCAGAAGACTGCGAGTAGATCGAGAAATGCGTCCTCATTTAACGTTCATTCGTCGTATCATAGATAATTTGTATTCACTTTTCAAATAACGATATGTGTGTACCCATCATCCGATTTAGCACAGTTCTTAAACATTTTCTACACAATATGATTATTTTGCAATTTTTGATATTAATCCTTTTTTTTGAGACACTAAATAATAAAGAAACTAGATCATTTTGACAGATATGAGAAATCTCTGGTTCGATTCCCAGGTTAGAACAAGAACATTTTTTTCATCCGTTTCAAAAAATTATTCAAATAATATATGAATAAACAAATAAAATACAACCAAAACCCCCCTAATTTGGAAAACCAATTTTTCAAATGAGTCATTCTCTTTGTAACGAGTTTTCAAATTCGATCAATAGTGATTTCCTGTGGAATTATACACTGTAACTGTTTTTCACCCTGTAGCCTACGATAATTTACAAATAAACAAATAACAAAATGTCAGAGTGCAAACAATCCATTTTAAGCAAATGGTCTTGAAATTCTACGAACCAGCAGCATTGAATTCTTTCAGTCAATGTCAAACGATTGAATACTATGACTAATTTAACAATGTGTTATCAAACGAAGATTTGATTCCACACAGCAAATGAATGGACACCTTGTAATACACTTACACCTCTTGTATAGGAAAACCTAACGTGATTTCAAACATGGAAATGTCACTTCCCAATCGAATGGGTGATCAATCGACGACGTTTGGTCTTTTCCTACCTGATTCGATAACGAGCGTGCAAGTGGTGGAGAATCTCCACAGTTCGTATCCCCAGCACGCCGTGAGATTGAGGAGATCGGTCTCCAGGCCATGGTACGAGCACAAATAGTACGGATCGGGATAGACCGGACACCGTTCCTGATAGTACGACACGCAGAAGCTCATCCCACAGTAATACATGGAATCCATTGCTCGTCGAACCACCACCCTCGACTAGTTGCCCAAAACGATGGTCCCATCGAGTGGATGTTTCGCTTTGGCGACGACGTCTAGGACCACCAGAGTCTTCTTCGCCACTTCCGAACCAGCGGTACCATCTTCGACTTGGATCGGCGAAACCTTTCTCGATTTCCTAGGCGACGTCGACAACGGTCGGCGATCCGCTTTCGGGTGTTGCCTGCTGTAAAGCTGCGCCATAGTGAGACTGATCATGTTGACAATGTCAAAGATTTTCGATGGGATAGTTTTCTTCTTCCACCAATGGCACGCGAACGTAGGGTTTCCGAGGTATTTCCGATCACTCTCCGATCGATTCGGGAAGCGTGGATCCAATGGTGAAAGTAAACAGTGCGAAAAAACTGTGCATTGCTTGCCAAACCAAAAATTAGGCACTAACACGAATGCACGTTGATATTTTGTGTTGTGGGCAGATGATACGTCATTACGCCAAAAAAATCAATATACACACGCTTGGTGGAAAAGACCATTCGGTGAACGCAGTTAGGGAGAAGTGACGTTCACCTTTCCCATTTGTTTAGTGTGTGTAGACAAAGTGTCCATTCAATAGTTTTTTATTCGAAAACTACATTTCGCTTCATCGCTATACATGATGCTAAAATTAAACCACCTCCCACACACAAATGTCATTTTCTTATTAATAATTATTTACTTCTTCCACTGTGTATAGGATTGTAGTTCATTTGACCAAACTATTCTATGTCACCAAAATAAATGCCAATTAAACTACAATGTGTGAATGTTATAATAATAATAATAATAATCTAGTTACATTCGGGATGTTCCTTTCTCTCTCAATGACATTGAACAACAAGGATCGATCGTATGACACATTTAGATTGCGATTGTTGGCATCTTATCAACAGTGTAGAAAAATTTATCATTCACGCTCAATCAACTACCGTCAAACAAAACTTTTTTTTAGTAAAAGTATCGTGTTCCGTGATGAAATATATATAAATCCAAATAATCCCGCTTAATACGATTTCATTTCAGTAAAAAAAATAAAATAAAATATCGAAATTTGGTCTCATTTTAAAAATATAATAATTTGTTTTGTAAGTCTATCGGTTTCAAGAAGCTTCCCTCTTAAGAGGGTGGAATTTTATGGAAAACGTATTAACCGAGTCCCAAGAGTTTTTTCTTCCATTTACGCTAATTGACATATCAATCTTTATACAAACCTATAATGCAAATTAAAAAATTAACAAATTAAAAATTCAAAACTTGGTCTGAATTTATTTGTACGAGACCTTAAGTCCATAAATTCACGAGATTGTTTGTACGAGACCATAAATTCAGACATTGGTCTGAATTTATTTGTACGAGACCCGTAATATTGATATAGTGTACTGGGTCGTTTGAGACGTTTCCCACTTGAGATGTTGAGGTTTTTGTGAATACATCATCTTTACCCCGATCCCAGACTTGAACATTTGCGCTGTAATTAACACATCACCTTTACACTAACCTATAATATGCTAAATAATGTGGTGAAATATTCAAAATCTGGTCTCATTTATAATTAAAATAATGTACCTACAAAATTTTCCAGAAAACTTACTAATCCGGTCCCAGGTTTCCACCAATTGGCATTTCCAAATTTTATACTAACTACTCCCCCTGTCCCGAAATAGGGTGTACATTTGGCTGTTTATTTTGCATTACAAAAAAATAATGGTATACATGTCTCACAGTATCTTAATCACAATTAAATTTTTTTACGTAATTTGTATATATCATAAAGATATTCTGTAATACAGGGTGCATTGTTTTATTTACTCCTACACTCACTAGGAGTACAGTATTATATAGATTTTTTGATTTATTATGCAGGGTGATCCAAAAGTTAGGGCTCAAGTGTCGAGCTTTCGTTGTAGCAAAAAACAAAAACTGTACATAGGCGCATGTTCGATTATTCATAAGCAAAAATAATCTTAATGAATAAGTAAACAAAAGTGAATGAAATGACGTCAACCAACATCAACATTCAAATTTTCTGCACACTTACTCATACGATGTTTTGACAACTTGATGAAATGATACTCCAAAAGCGTGATTGGTCTCTCTGCATAACAGGTACATATCCAAATTTTGGAACAGTACATGGTGATACACACACTGCTTCTCTGTGTGTCTAAAACCAAAGTTGATCGACCCACAAAACTTTTCTCACTACTGTACTACATACTAAAAAGGTCTACCACCCTCACTCAACCTTTCCTTTTTTAGGATTTCTATTCTCGTTTACCGACTCCTGCTACTACTACATCAATAAGAAATAAAAACAACACCCAAACACATGTATAGTGTCCTTGAACGAGACAAGCAGCTGAATAAAGAAAAATCATATACTGTACTGTAAATGTGAAATAAGATATATTTAGAATCAAAATAAAATACATGATAAAAAAAAAATTAAGACACCAACACCATTGGGGGTATGTATCTATCCCTATTATAGTTACAATTAAATCTAAAAAATGTCATTAGAACAAGTACATTAAAATGCTTTATATATATATATAAGCATAAGTTTACTCTATTATATATATATATATATATATATATATATATATATATATATATATACCCCCACAACTGT
>JAQIWH010000985.1:0-36987 GCA_034695005.1 Cryptops parisi | reverse complement strand
AAAAGTAGGCCCCTCTAAAATCGTAGGCCCATGCCAAATGGCATCACTGGCCTACCCTCTGCTCGGCCCTGTATATAGTGTGTATATCTATATGCAGTATATAGTAAATATAGTGGATATATTGTGTATTATAACATTATATGTATATAGTTTTTTTTTGTGTTAAATAATGTTGTTTTAAATAGCAAATAGTTTTGCTCCCCTCCTTAATCAGAGAGTTCGCTCCACCACTGAAAACTGGGGATTCTGAAATTACGTTATATTTTATAGATGAAGGGTTTTGGGGTCGGGTGGCAGTAGCACTATTGGTAATACACTACTGAGGAAGAAGATGGTGTAGAAGCTAAGTAAAATATAACCCTGCGTTCAAGATTCACTAACTTGAACTAATCTATTACCGTACCATAGTTCATTTGTTGACAACACGGAAATCGCTAACACCATCAAACGATTTCGTTAATAACAAAAACACATTGTTTGTGTTGTGATCATTTGATAATAATGAACACGTGGTGAAGAACTCGATTTAAAGAAAAACAAACAAAAGATCGCATAAAAAATTAATTAACATGATATTCTACGATTATAAATTTTATTACAGTAGGCCTAATTGGAGCTCACAGCATTTCGGAAAACATGTCATGTGTCTGCTTTCCGCCCCCTTATGTTATTTCTTTTTGTATTTTCTCTACGCTTTTTTCTCTGAAAATAAAGCTACACATTCAACGCACGATAAGTTAAACATTCTAAACTGGAATGTGTCAATTTACATTTCAATCCCCTCAATTTATTTTTGCAAGCAGAAATTCAAGTATCGATATATAGTAAAGTCTCGATATCCGACCTACTTTCAGTAATCTTACGTTTCATGTCTGTACAAAAGTGCATATTCAATGCAGTATTTATATAGGATGTGCACGTGTACACTCACCAATATAAATAACATATCTCTGTATAACTGTATTGTCATACGGCATTTTATTATAGTCCGATGTCCCTAAATATCGTCTGCGTAGGTTGATTGTGGTATATAATTGCCTGCTGAAAGTATTATTCGGTTGGTCGAAAACAATATACGTCTCCATCACTTTTTAACTTCGTCCACTTATTAAAAGTTTTACAGTACCTAAACTTATTAAATTCCACCGATTAAATGAAATACCCAGAATTGTACATACTGATCACCCACCTTTACAGAATGCCGAATTATTGATGGTCGTACTACCAAGGATCGTCCTACCAAGGATCTACTGTACCGACGTTAGTTTAATTCTTCACTAAACTCAACTTTGCAAGTTTACTGTATGTAGTGTTTAAAAAAAAACCTAAATAAGAAGCAAATATATGATAGGTAAAGAAAAACACGATCAGTACATACTATTTATATGGTATCATATTGTCCCATTTACTGATATCAGTGCTGTAACCCAGCTTTCTTTACATCAGTAGGCTATAAGCTTGAATTTTATTGCTTTAAATAAAATGAAATGTAAGATATCTATTTGAAGTCAACGAAGAATCGAAAATAAACTCTTTAAGCTGGCTAGGAGGAACAACGAAAGGCCGGAACTTTTGATGTCATGTGGTGTGCAAAAAAGGCTATGTAGTTAACACACCTAAGGTTCATAAATACGAGTTAACGAGCTTATTCATTGACCATATGTGTATAAATGTGGTGGCTAGAAAAAAAAAAAAAGAAAATTATTTACTTGAAATTTTTGCGTGACAAAAAACAATCTCTTTTTTAAATCACTGATAAATAGCTCGAGAAGTCTAAGAATCATATCAGTCAGATTGACCGAAAAAAAAAAATTCAAATTAAATTAAGTCAAACAAAAATTGTGAACGTTTGACAATTCATTATGCAAAAGTAACTGAAAATTGGTGCTTCCAGAGCCTTAGTGGATTTATGAGGTGACTAAGTGGACACGACTCCCAGGTACGACAGACTCGCCAAAAATTAGGCGAAGCGATCAAGCGAACTTCAATCATTGATTATTGAGTCCAGTTTAGATTTTTTTTTTATCAATTTTATTGTTTTTTTAGCAACTACATTGCGCAAGGAAAATAATAAAGATAAATCATGGAATCGACGAGATTTCTTCGGCTAATGTTCACAAAACATTTTAATAACCAATAATAGAGAATCTACCATTGCGTAAATTTTACAATATCAATCTTTATGAAAAAGTGATAATCACACTTTACCCTTTGAGGTTACAGCATTGAGTTCAGCGAATGAGTATAATACCATAGAATAGATAGTACTCATAGATGGTACTCATACTCGTGTATGAGTACCATTTACTTATACACTTTAAGTATGAGTGAATGGTAGTTTAGACAGACAAAGTGAAAGAAAAAACACTTGAAAAGCTTTTTTTAGGATTTCAACAATAGCAAATGCAACAATGTATACCATGCCAACTGGTTTTTATTAACAGTTCAAAACACCGCCAACAGCACACTTCATAATGCACCACCACAAACCATACTGTTAAAATAAAAGTGGGACCTTAAAAACGTGTTTATTTTTTTTTACCTATAACTGGTTTTAGATATTAGCAAGAAGTGTAATCGTTACTTAACATTCCTTCAAAATTCAATTCATCAACTTTTTACATCAATATTCATTCATTCACTTCAACAATACCTGCCAAATAAATTTTAAATAAATTAATCAAAAACCCATCTGACAATCGGTTTTAAATCTTTTGTGTTCATGCATGCCAAATTTAGTTTTGGAGAAACTATATGGCCACATATTACTTGTGGTTGATTTTTTTTCCCTGAACTATAAAGGCTTCGCTTCGCTCCGCCTAATAAGGTAGGTAAGTAGGCAGTATATACTTGTAGTTTCCGACTACCATTAGGTTTGTTATTTAGACAAACCCTTTAAACTTTAACTTTAAAAAACAAACAAAACAATTGACGATGAGATGAGGATGATGATGATGATGATGATGATGATGATGAAATACGGTTTTATAATGCAGAAGGAAAAGGGAGAATCTGACCCCGTGGTGTCACACCTCTAAACAAATAAATTTTAGAAAATCAAAAGTCATGAAAAAGTTATTCAGATCATTAGATGTAGCCTTCATGTTTCTACACAGCCCATGGAATAAATTTTTTTTCAACTTTGGTCTTTGGTTATTCTGTAAAAGTATAATTTTTTGTTTTGTTTTCTTTTTAATCTTGTCATCCCCATGATATCTCACAAGCTTCTTCCTGGATAAATTGATATAACACTAGCTCCGATAGACTAGAGGTTTGTTTGCTTTATAATTTATATATTTACCGGTAGAAAACTGTAAATTGTTTAAGCAATGAGCTCACACTCATCAGGGCTAATAATGGTCTAGACTTCTTTCGAAACTCATCGTTAACCTGTCTCATTAATCTTGTCTTCTGCACTTTCTTCGTGAAGCAATCTACAAGTTCTGAATTTGATTAAGAGTACTATGACGGTCACTTTATGACAATGATGTTGGTGATTCTCCTGTAAAAACAAGACTGAACCACTTTGCTCGACTATTTGGAAACTTTATCCTACTGGAAAAAAAACAACTTTTTCTGACTAACCGACTATTCATGGTCTGTCTTTCACAATGAAAACAAAAATGTAGTTTCAAGATCAAATAAGAGTGCTCGATTTGCAGCATTACGTTTTAAAATAAATTCGCTGTCACTTGCGATTGGCTATGCACACAACCCGGGCAATGTTAGGTATTTCTGCTAGCATTATCGGTTATTTTTAAAGATTTAAAATCTAAAACATAGAAACCACGCAGATCAACAATGATATTTGGTTAGTTTTTTGTTTTTTTTAAACCTGTCTTTAATTTGTCTAGTTTCTAGTAACCTGTCAGATTTTTCTTTAAAATTTTCTTCAATTCACAATTATGAATCAGATTTGATTGAGAACTCTTTGAAAACTGTCACTTCAAAACGATCATAATTATTTTCTAGAATCATGATCACCTTGATTGGAATCGCTATTCTGCTGAAATGTTTATATTATAGAAAAACTGCAATGTTCAATCGTTTGAAACAAAACATTTTTAATGTGTTATTTAATACCTGCTAGACAATTGACCTAAACTTGTTAAACTATCTTACTATTTTTTTACAATGTTTTACTGGTAGTATCAGATGTATTAAGCAATTATAACAATGAAACAAATTGCTAATTAAATCAAATGCTAAATAAAAACGAGTCAACAAACAATCTTTTAGCCTTTAAAGCATGCCTAATGTTTTGAATAAAACAAGAAACAATATACAATATCATAAAAACATGTTTTTAAAGACCACTTTTTGAATGACTGGTATGTATATAGTGCATTATTGCGTTTGCTGTTGTTGAAATCTTACAGCTCTCCAAATGTTTTTTGATAACATAGACTACTCAAAATGAAGTTAAAGAACGAAGTGAAATATAAGTAAATATATAAGTGAAATAACACGTTTTTAAATCTCCGTTTGTTTTGTTTTTTGTTTCGTGGACATTTTTGTTGGATGAAGAAAGTTTGATTGGATAATGAAAACTTTTGGATGTAATTTAATGTCTTTGGAAATGTTGTTGGCAGTGTGAAAACCATACTGTTAATAAAAACCAGTTAGCATGGTATGGTATGCATTGTTGCGTTTGCTATTGTTTAAATCCAAAAAAACTTTCCAAATAGTTTTTTTCTCGCCCGTTCGTCCAACCAATCAACTTGCTCATACTCAAAGTGGAATTAAAGAAAAAGTAGGTGAAAAATGAATAAAAAACTTTCTTTCCTCCGTCTAGAATTTGACTATTTCTGACTGTTTATGAATTAAATAAACAAACACACACACACGATGATTATAATCTCCAATTTCGCTCTTTTCCTTATCAGTGCTTGTGCTTCAAAAGTACAAATTTACCCTTGCCATATTTTGTTTGAGCCACTCAACGACCAAGTTACCACTACAAAAAATAAACATTTAGTAATGCATTATAATTTTGTTACATACAAGTTTAAACACAAGTTTAAACACTAAATCATTTGTTTCTTCAACTGTTGTGATTTTGCATTGCAGCTGTAACCCAATAGGTTAATGAGACTATATTTCTATAGTATCTTTTTCTCATTAGATTTTCTAAAGATTAGAATCCGCATTTTTATGTCTTTCTTTCTTTTGTGAGTGAAAATTACCATTCCAAAAACAGTGTAACGTTAATTTTTAAAAAAATGCTCTTTTGATTAACAACTTAGAATAAAATGTATATTGTAATTAGTGCACTGAAATCACGCCAAAATCATGATTAATATTATTAATATATTAATGAACAAGAAATGAATAATCTCAAATGTGAAGAATTTGTTTTTGGAATTGTCAATAAATTTGAAAGCAAAAACTCGTAGGCCTACTATTGTCTTTGCTCAGCTATAAAAGCTAGATAATATATCCAAATTCGCCCAGCCTTAAGCTGCGTATATTTGGCACACTAATAATGAGCAGCAAATAATGAGCAGCTTTCAAATCACTATAAGTTCATCTTTATTAAAACTATTCAAATCGAAAGCAGCACTGTTCATAGTAACGCTGTCAAATGAGTAATTATTAACAATTTAGTTAACCAATTAATCAATAAACAAGTAACAAGTAAACTATTAAAATGACTTTTTGAAATAGTGAACAGTGAACACTCTTATTACGAACGCACTTGTTAAAAGTATTTCTCACAGTAACATTATGATACCAAAAAAAAGTAAACGAAAATCTAATTTCAAAATTCTACTAGTTTGATATCAAACTTTATCACTATATGACTTTTACTGACGGGTATATCACACCGCGATGTTTCACATTCCCAAAAAAGATTTTTCAAGGACAGAAAAAAATAAGTCGAAAAAAATAAACAAACAAAAGAGAAAGTAAAAACTAAGTGAAATGTTTAAAAAGTGAAATACTGTTTATTTTGCTAGCTATTGATATCCGAAATCACCTGGTTTGTTTTCCATTGTGGTAGTTAGGTTTTCTTCCTTTTTGGGTTATAGTCATTTTTTTCCCGTATTCTTTGTTAATTTTGTGGGGTTTAAACAATTCGTCACTTTTCTGCGTAACGTTGTTTTTCGGGTTTGAAAGTTTTAACAAAAACATATTAATTACTACTAATAATTTGCACTTTTGTATAAGTCCTCCACGAATGTTTTCTTAACAATAGGCCTACATAAGAATCGTATGTGTATAACAATGGTTAAATTTCCCTAACACGAGTGTAAACAGTAAGAAATACAAAAAAAAAAACCACTCAAAAACAATCTCATTCATCTTATTTTCTCCGTTATTGTTGACGGGTTTGTGTAGTAATAGAAAGCAGTGATTTTTTTAATATCTTTATCTGTGTGTATGTTTACACTAGCAATGTGAGGAAGAGCTGTTTTAGAAATGAACCCAGAAGAGGGTTTGTTGTTTGCGTCGTTATGTTTATATTCAAACAATTTATGAAGAAAATGGGTTGTGGTGAAAACGGTACAGTAAGAGAATTTCGCGAATGTTAGAAGTCATCGGTTTCAAATGTAGAGTGACTTTGCGATTTTTTTTCACGACTTGCGCATTCATCAAGTACACATCCGCAAGAAAAAATCCAGAGTTTACCGTGAGAATCATGGGTTTTTCGTATTCTGTATAGTGTATTTGTATACGGTACTGGTATATAAAGTACCGGTACATAAAATTCTTCAGTTGTTTATCTGTCGTAAACCCATCGGCACATCTTTTGCTGGACTGATTTTCCCCAAATTTTTAGGTTGATCCTACGACCATAGAGACTAAAGAGTTAGAACTAACTCTTTAGTCTAACTCTTCTAACTCTTTAGTCTACGCTAAGACTGTTGTAAGCAATTTTTAATACAAGATATTAATATTTTAATTACAAAGAGAGGTTATGGAAGAAATCGAAAAATCCATTGTCAAATTTAATAAACAGTTACTCAATAAACAGTTACACAACAGTTTGAATTACTGAACAAAAGTTTTTAAAAACCTAGCATGTTAAAATACATAAAATTTGATCTTTAAATCATGAAAACTTGTGTTAAATTTGATATTTGTAATATAGAACTTCACTCAATATTTTTTGGTTAATTATTTGGTTAATTATTTGGTTAATTGTTTGGTTAATTATTTGGTTAATTATTTGGTAAAGTGCTTTAGCCTAGAATAGTTCGTTTATTGAATGCGCTTCAAAATATTTCTTAACATTTCCATGTAAGTTCATGTAGCCCCCCACTCAAATTTTTCCCAACTTCAAAAGTTGATGAAACTTGAATGCCATAATGTAAGTTATGTGGGAATTACAGAAAATTCTTAATAAATATTCAATATACCTTGTACATGCGTTGCATTAAGTTAGCATTTTCTCAGCTTCTCGATAGTAATGTTAACAAGTAATATATTGTATAGCTATAGCAACCACATCCGGAGTCACCCCAACTTACGATACCCGTACTAATTGTTGTAAGAGCTGATTCAATCGTGTTCGTCTCATGCTGACATAAACAAACAAACAGACAAGCAGGCAGACAAATAGAAACATATAGGCTATGTAGCCTATATACAGCAGATATGATATGATATAATATAATGTAAACCGGTATGCAATAGTAAACTTCGGGATAAAATGTTGGTGTATTATATCTCATTCATTGGTAATAGTAACCATTAATGATCAGGCATCAAGTAACTAATCTTAATATAAATAACACAATCCGAGATGCTAGAACGTACGTGTAACTTGATCAACAACGAAAAAAAATTGTAAAAACGCCAACTTCAATTTAAATCCTCCGTTTTTAAAATTTTATTTTGTGCGACTGGAGATATTAAGTATACTTAAAAGCTCGCTTGGTAACGTATTTACAAGAAATTACATGTTTAAAAATAAACAACCTTACAGTCCTTACATGAAAACGTTTCACACGAACTTGTCCATTTAAAACGACAATTGTAGTCTATCACGTGTGTCTACCACGTTACTCATGTCATGTTCAAGCTTTTGTTTGGATTCAAGTTTAAAATGCTTACAAATTATTTCCAAACTTAAATATTGGAAAATCACGTGAGTGTTTTGTGGTCACTGCGACGATCTATTATTGTTGTTTGTTATCAGAGATCATTTTGTCTCAAATGCTTCAAGGTTTGCCTGCCCACGCTGTTATCACGTGAACAGTTCGATAGATCATACTCACGCTGATGACTGTTTCTCTAATGTCGCAGTAATAAAAAACAATCGAGGAATGAAATGAAAATAAAACTGCACTGAACTATAGATTAGCAGAGATCATGTTCATATGGTGTTAAATTTCCTACAAATTTTATAGAAAAAAATTAACTGGGTGTTCTTCCGTATTCTAAGGCGATAACATTATTACATTATTGAGATAATCAATTTCGATGACCACCCGACTAATAATTCTATTGATTACGTCGTGAAATTAACTCAAGAAAGTTATTAAGTAACCAATAAAGTTCATGTGGTCTTGTCGTGGTTCGGTCATGCCATGGTAGCCTATTTTGATTGTTTCTAATTTATGTTTTCCATCTTGGAAGAGATCATTTGAGATAACTTAAGTAATCTGTATTTATTACTTAAAGTGTTTGTTCTTTTTGTTTAGGTTTCATTGTTTCAGAAAACTGCTGATTCGCTATAATATATCGTTTCCGGTGCAATTATATATCAACATTGTTTATCTAAAACGATTCAGCATTAATTAAAACCTTTAGGTAGAGGTTTGCTTTAAACCATTCATTAAATAATAAAAAAATAATAAAAGCTTAATATTTATTTCTTCACCAGTTGATGTTTTCGTTTGAATCGTCTTGGTTTCGGCCAGGGCAAAGAAGAGGACAATGAGCCAATACGAGCACACGATTTTGAGGGGCCTACTCTTAGCCCCGTGTAGGCCTATATGTGCCATCAATGCAGTATATGTATGGGTCATCAATGTAGTTCGGCAAGTGGTGTACAATGTTCTCATGTACACGGCAATGTAGTGTACAATGTTCTTATGTACACTGCATGTACAGTATACTATACATGTAGCAAGCCCGTAGTTAGAGAGAGGGCCCAGGAGTCCGACCCCCCAATCTTTTTTAGGCATTAAACGTAATACTGTCCATGTCAAAAAATTCCTGTTTTTTCTTCAATTTCCATGATTTTAAGTGTCATGGGCCCGTGATCCCAAGTGTCAATCGTGAGCCCTTCCCGAAAATGTCTGCACACCGTAAAAACATTTCTAGCTACAGGCCTTCATGTACGCGATAGTGTATATAATGTTCTCGTACATAAATCAGCTATGTTTAACCCTTTCCTTCAACAATCATTTCAACAGTTTATCAGTTCAAAACAAATGGAACAGAACATTCACTTAGAAGATGCGGCTTAAAGCAACGAACAGTGTCAATTCGCATATCACTAAAATTTATTGGAATTTTTTGTTCGTCTATGATTTTTTCTTTTTTTTTTTTTGTAAAATAAGAGGAGATGAAAAATGAAGGAATGGTAGAATATCGATTTTAAGTAGTTAAATAGATTAAACAATATAGCCCAGACCGATTGGATGATTTTCACAAGTCCAATAGTTTGTGAGTGTAACCATAAAGAATAAGAATGCATCATAAGAAGACACTATGAAGGACAAGAATAAAAAGAATATTTTTTAAATTTATTATTATTAGTACTCTGTGATTTACATGTGAAGTTCGTGGAAGAAACTAATGAAGAAAAATCTTCTATTTGTACACTATAATGTAGGCCTATCCTCTGAAGTTAGAAGCTGAAGAGCAGAAAAGATCACTAAATCTTATTCAAGAGATTGAAGAAACCACAAGAAGCTCAAAGCAGACTAGTTATCAAATGAAACCACATATTAAATGAAGAATTATCGTTTAAATGGCATATGAACGCAACTCAGTGTTACTAGTAGATTTCTGATAACAATCAAATGTCAAAGATTAGCTTAAAGAAATGAGAGTTAGAAGCTACTGCATACGTGAGAGAACGAACTTAGAAGTACACGAATTTAGGAGTATGTGCTACACCAATATTTTTTTGTTTTTTCATGTTTTGGTAACATTGACATTTTCTTGTAAGTTTGACATTGACCTTTTGGATTTGACAATTTTATATTAACTAATCGTTTTATTATATCAATATGATAATCTTGATTGAGGTACGTAGTTACGTGGGGTTAACGAGGGAACCGACTGGCCTTACGACTGTCAGTTGGCTCTCAGACCAAATGCCAGCCGTAAGGCCACTAAGGGAAGCTCTTGTAGGTTGGGACGTTTTGTACCTAGGAACATCCTAGGTACAAACTTTGTATTTACACCCGTTGAAAATACTAAACACCAACTCTATATGATAGTGTTATGCTTATTGAGTAGCCCATTCACCATTTTTATTTCAACGCGATCGGCCGAAGTGTTGACAGCTGCACACAAAAGTAAGTTGTTTGGTAGCAAAAGTGATCTTAGTCACTAGTGAATGCTATCTTGGCCTAACTACCGAAGATTTAGATTTGGCTCTTGAATGTAATGGTAGTGTATTATGAGTCCTACAATGTGATTAAGTGCAAAGTACAATAAGTGCAGTAAAATTTTAAGTAATAAGCCTACCGCATGTTGAAACTTATATTGTACAGGATGTTTTATGTAAAGACAGCGTTTGGTTTTTGAATAACTTCTGAACAAAACATTTTGAATTTAATTTTTTTGTGCGTATCATTTATTCAATGAATGACAATTTATGGGATTTGTTATCAGTCATGTGGTCACTTCTGGTCGCGCTGCAAATGTGGCTCTTTCGACCACATTTTTCATGACATTGAGCACATTTGAGAGGTGATTTGTTAAATGTCGTCACAAATGTTTAGCTTAAGCTGTTAAGTATAGTCAACTTTTGTTTGACTTTTTCCTTCAAGTAGTCCGATACAACATCAATGTTTTCACAATTGACGATCCGCTTTCATAGAATGTTTTAATCACTAAAAACACATTGTTAAAGGGTCAAACTCATAATAAACTGCCAACGTCCAAACTAGATGGCAGTCGGTCATAAAATGACAGCAAACGCAATATAAAAAATTGGCGACAAAATGAAATGATGCCCTTACATAAAAAAAACACCGTGTACTTTGGGACACAGACTCATTTTGTACCTTGGGACATGTCTCAGACAGTAATAAGGTGATGGTCAAGTCCCAAACAGTGATAAAGATCTTTGCATTTTTAAGCCTCTGGATAAAGATAACAGCAACACATCTGATGAACAAAAGTCTCTGCCATTTTCACACTCATGTTTAGACCAGAATGTTGAGGGTAATACAGAAAAACAAAAATAAATAATGAAATTTGAGAGTGAAAAAATAATTTGATAAAGTTGTATGCCAAAGATTATTTGATACGAATATACTTGGAGTAAAATAAACAATAATATAATTTAGAACAAGACATATGCTTAAATTTGTTAGTGTCCCAAAGTGTGTATCTTGGGACACCCCAATGGCCCAAGTTACACTACAGCTCTTGTACCTTGGAACAGTGGCAGGGTGTTTAATTATTATTTTGTAGTTAGGTAGTTTTTTGCTGCCTAAAAATTAAGCGTTAGTAACAAATATTACCAAAGTTAAAAATTTTAACGTCAAACTTATACCAAGGAACAAGAGCTTCCCTACAGTAGGTGCCCTCGTTAAACCCCACGTACCTATACTTACCTCTCAATCAAGATTATCATACTGATATACAATTTTTAAAAAAAACAAACTGATTAGTTAATATTAAAAAAGAAGAAAAAGCTTGAAGAATCTTAATTGATTATATTGACAGCGATCAATGTAATCATTAATCAATCAAGAAGAATCTAGATTGGTTACATTGGCGCTATGTCTATATGGCGTATATGGTATATTAAGTGTAAAGTAAAGGTATTAGGAGTGGGCCACTTAAGGACATTCAATCAAATATCGCAGAAATTTAAGAGAATTCATACCGTACTTTCTGACATTAGTTCAATCTTTATCCGTTATAATGATGATATTGAATGCAAAACAATGTTCAAAATTTTATAAGATTTGGTTTGGTAAAATAAGCTCAATACGTTGTTATTCGTAATGATATGTCGATGTATATGCAAGCTATATGAATACTAGTTGTATATCCATCAACAATGACGGAAAAGCTTCATTTTTCAGTTCATTGTTTTAAGTCCATGTTGCCTAGCCTGTTTTCCCGAGCCAGGTGGATGTCATCTCATCATTTACTCACGTTCTTATGGTAAACTCGTGGATTTAAAACATTTCATACACAAAATTTAGAGTCAAACACCAAGGGGGAAGGTTTTCTCGAGGTACACTTTGTTGAGGTACTTCTCGAGGTACTCCTGCTTCATAAACCCCTATTCAATCTTCTTCATCCGCACCTCATCATCATTTCTGTATTTCCTAATTTCAATAAAGTCTGAAGGCCAAATGACACAACCGTAAAGCCAGTCGGCCCTCGTTAAACTCCAAGTACCTACCTAAACACATATACAGAGAAAAGTATACATATACTGTAGTAGTACAGTACATGCCAATCTGTTTTGCCCAACCATACTCTCAGCTAGACCTTCTTACTCTTACTACTTGTACTTGTACTTCTTATGAGCGTTTCTATTCTTTAATTTTAGTAAATTTTGTTTCACATTTCCACATAAAATTTTAAAATGATTAAGAACAGGACAGCATACGAAATGCACAAAATATATTATTATGATTTTTAATGAGTTTTGTCATTTAATAACTAACTAATGCATAATCTATAAACTGCTGCACTATAATTCTTATAATAATTTATTGCGCTCGAAGAGCAATGGACAAATACAAGCAAATACCTTAACCTAGCTTATCCTAAATTCTATGTAGAAAAAAATTTCAAATGTCAATAAAAAAAGATTGATGAAAGGCGAGGTAATAAAACTACATGGGTGGTAAGATTAAGCCGTATAGACGTTACCAAAGATAATCATTCTCACTATCGTATCTTAAAAAGGAAGAGTACGAGAGTGATAAGGGTCAAAAAGGCGTTATAATATTTAGATAATTTAGAATTAAATTGTTTGTCATTGGCACATGCAATAATTATTGTGTTTAAGATCAGTCACATTTAATTTTCAACTACATTATTTTAAGTAAAACTAACGTATGTTGTACAATTGACTTCTTATTCGTTGACTTTATCACATTTTTGCTGTTGTTCTTCGTTCGCTAAAAGAAAAACTGTTAACGCTTGCATGAATTTGTTGTTATTGATTTACACTTTCGTAAAATGCTTCTCATTTCAATTTCGATCCATCCGCGCAGCCCTCTGTTTTGGCCTAAAATAACTAGTGGCAATGTTTATGTTAACGGTTAAAACAGAAGGAGTTTTCGTGATGAATTTCTTCACACCGATGATCGGCAATGTACATAAAGCCTCGTAAATTTTGTGGCAAAGTACGTGAAAACAATCTGCTAATGAATTCAGCGCCGATGCCCCAAAGGAACCAAAGTGTTTGCAAAGTGAGCTCGTAAAAGACCTTAACACGTTAAGGAGTTCTTTCATTCAATATATTAATCATTGCCGCTACACAAACAGCAGCTCAAAACTTGACATTCTTCGCCAAGCTTTAGCCATTTTACTGAACAAGATGGTTGAAAACGTTTTTCTACAAAAACAAGTTTTCAAACTAGGGTGGAGAACTGAAATTTAATACTGTAACATATACAGTACAATATAATGCAATGCTGTGTTATTATACTGTGCAATTAGTTTGAAAAGTTTTTAAGGAAACTAAAGTTCCCTATCACATTCGGAGTTCTTATACAGTATGTCGTATATTCACAAATAGTAAGTTTTTATACCCAACTAGCCAAATAAAAACCAGTGATGATTTTATGATAAACCCCCCCATTTAGATAACGAATTTCGTCAAAATTGTTCTAACCGCTTTTTTTCAATTGAAAAATTATTCACTATTAAACAACTCATAAAATTTTATCGTTTATGTGAATTTTTAAAGGTTTTTAAAACCCACAACATATCATCCGTAAAAACTTGAACGAAAATCTTAATACACGTAGCCTACTGTACCAATACATTGATCAACACATTGATCATTCCAGCAAATATTAATAATTCATTCTTTCAAGAAATATCCATATAAAACATTTCCAGACTGAAACCTACTTCCCAACTACCTCCGCTCCATCACTTTTAAATACAATTCAACAAAATTTAATTCGCTTTGCTATCATTTTAAGAAAAAAATTGGAAAAACACATTTTATTTTTCTAACATTTTTTTCATGATTATTTTGTTCAATTTTTAACATGTACTGTACGTGTCTCAATGAGAGATAAAATTAAAAATAAAAAATTCTTCACAAGATTATTTCGACTTTTGCAGCTAATTTAGTTCAAATGAAATCCGAATAAATTGAAATACCACGTTAATAGAGCTTATTGTAATCGATTCCATTTTTTTGTTACTTTCAGACAGTAGAAGCAATATGCACGTTACACATGGCCACAGTCCACCCAGTACGAAAATGTGCCGAATGCCTCCGTGCATTTCATGTCTTCCACCTCCAAGCTGTCTACTGTCAGCTTGTCAGTGCAATGGAACAACTGTAATCGAACCCTTCCCACTCTATCCTTATGTAACGGGACAGCGATTACTGGCGTATCCGTCTACACGTAAGTGAACTTTTGAAACTTTAGATGGGTTTTTTTCTTAATAGCATAAAAATATAAACTAAAAGACTTATAACACCACAAAAGATTTTGATTGTTAGTGTTAGAGTGTACTACACAATACAAACTTGTATATAAACAATACTTGTACCTACACAATATAGTATAAATTAAATACCGCAGTGTACTGTTAATGTCAAAATCACATCTTTTGCAAAGCCCACGTAATAATTTACCACACTAAATTCAGTCTGGGTTTCACGTCAAAAACCAATTGAAAAAAGTAAAAGGGTGTTAAGTAACATTTTTATAATTCGAGAAAAACGTGTTCAAAAATCTGAACTTGCCTTGCTATTTATGGATCACTTCACACTTCTTGCACTAATATTTTTGCACATATTGATGGTTTGCTCAAAATTATGCAAGGAAGGTAGAGTTGCACCCAGCATATTCGAAACGGCTTCTAAATAATTCTTGACAAAATGTTACTTAACACCCTTCTACACCAGGCTTGAAGACTTAATTTTGAAAAACTTCTTCCTTTTTCATTTACTAATCATAAATTCCTATGATACAAAGTAAATTATTTTCATTAAAGTTTTACCAAATTTAGTTTGTTGGTTTTTTTAAATATTAATTAATTTAACCCATGTGACGCAGAATTTGCATAAAATTCTAAATGCTTAAAAATACCCTTTTTTTGTGATTTTTAAATTCATATAACCAAACTTTAACCCTTTTTTCAAGGTTATGCTAGTACTATAAAGAAATCTTTGCTGTAGTCATGAACGTTCAATTCGTTAAAGGAAGTCCAATTCGTAAATAACTTTATGACTTAGCATCACCAATCATTATCATCATAATTCCAGATTGAATGGTGATTTTCTAGCATAACTTGCTGTGGCTTATTATTCTTTGTGGGTATTTTTTTCTCTTTATCGTCTGCCGCATCGAGGCTTTCAACGCAGCTTAATTGACCCATTCGGCCGAGCCTAAATTTACATTTATCGAGTGCAACTCCTAAACAAATCCCACAGAAGTCTTGTGTCGAAATTCTAAGCTCCACCTTAATGATATCCATGCGGTGAAGATTATTTATTTGTCTTCACTTAGCAACTGCAAGAGGTTCTCTTCTCTTCGGTCATAAAGTCAAATGTAAATCAGAAGTTATTTATTTATTTGTCGAACGACTCGAGGAAACGCTGAGCTATTAAAAGCGACACGAAGACCACCAACACGTAAAAAAAAGATGGGATGAGTAAATGGATACAACGGGCCAAAGTCCCACACTTCCTCCTTTCAAAGTGAGAACCCAGAAGGCTGTGGAAAAACAGTCGGATTAATACGACGTTGTTTTCTTCTACATCTTCTTCCCTAACATAAACTGTTACTTGTCTGTGTTTTCTAAAGACGAGTGGTGATATTGAGCTTGTTTGCTTGCTTTCGGAGTTGGGACTCGAATAACTATACACAGGATCTGGAGTTATTTTTTTTTTCTGTTGCTGTTTTTGTTAGTGTTCAAAATAAACCATTTTAACACATCCGTGCGATATCACTTTTGACTCACCCAATCACTAGCGTGATTTAAAAAAACAAAAGAAACTGAAAAAAGTTGAGTTTTTAAAATATTTAAAACGTCTATTTTACACGTAGTTTTCACTCCAATATCAAATTATAGTATGCAGTTCATATTGTACATAACTCTGTACTCTGTCTGCACTGCATGTTTTTTGTTGCTTGAAACTTCTATCTCTGTATTTTGTAAATTCCGTTCAAAATACTATATTCGATTTCATATTTCATATTTATTCAATACATATAGTTCATCTGAGCAATATCATACATTGTTGTGAATCCATTGGAATAAACACAAATCAACAAGAATATCTTTGTACGCTGTTTGCCTTAAAATTTTGGTTTGCAAACAATAACACAGTACCACGCCCAAAGTGTTAGTGCCACAAAAAAACGTTGTTTCTCAAGTATCCTAAGTATTTGAATTACTTTTCAATAACGCTTATATTGAACATCCCCTGCTCCTCTCTTGTCTGCACCCACCCTTTCTCGCGCAAGACACACACACACATACTATTTTAGATAGTCTTAAACACAACTAATTTCAAATAAAATGTTTTAATTTAAAGAGCTAGAAAGATTTTTTTTTTTCATCTAAGTAAATCAGTTTTATTGTAACTGTCTGGATGCGCGCGCATAAATCTAAACGGCTGAACCAATTTTCACAAAATAGATGTAATGTGTACTAAGTTTATGATGAATCTAGAACGTTATAAAGAAAGTTATGTTGGTATGAAAATTTTTTTTTACGAATCAACAAATCAGTCCTTTATTTATACACCCCTCTCCCCCCCCCCAATTTGAGTTTTGTTTACACTGGCGTTATTGGACAGGTAGTTTTAAGAGCAAGAAGAATGTTTATTTGTGTGTGTTTTTATAGTCCTTTCAACAGTGGACATGGAAAGGAGAAATTTTCAAGAACAGCACCATCAACACCATTCTCCTGCTGTCAATGGAAAACGAAAAAGGTCTTGGTCGCGAGCAGTGTTTTCCAATCTTCAAAGGAAGGGGTTAGAAAAACGGTTTCAAATTCAGAAATACATCACCAAACCTGATCGGCGTCAACTGGCTGCAACGCTAGGTCTCACCGACGCTCAGGTTAATTTTACAAATTTTTAAAACAATTGTTATATACTAATATTATAAATATGCAACTACTGTAAAATTAGTAATATGCAAAAATATGCAACTAAATGAAAAACTACTATAATGAAATGGCCAGTATCAGCATGATGTTGAACAATCAGAATAATATGCGGATGTTTACTGTACTTGTCATTAGAATATTTTTAGTTTATATTATAATCTTAAAAAATTATATATTATCACAGTATTCTATCTGCTTAGTTTGTCGAAAATAACGACCATTATCGGTCTCCTTTATTTAGATAATTTGAATACAGTAGTTGACTGACGTTACCGCAATTTTTTTAAAGGGGCGTTAGGGGCCTAAATCCAACAATTTTGATGCTCGCTGAAATTAGTTACGAGTGGCTTTTTTGTTGTTTTTACGTAGTTACATGTTACAGTATCGCACAAGACGTCGACGTGGATAACGAGGGCATTATATGGATATTAAGTGTTTTTCAGTCTTAGGTGTTTGAGAAAGTTTTTTTTTCGTGTTCTCCGAAAATTTGCCCGACAAAACTTAAGCCCTATTTTTAATAAAAATAATTAATATATACGGTACTATACCTATAATCATATATGTTTGCTTTGCATGATTTCACTTAAAAGATTGATGACTCGCTACTGATGATTATCGTCAATCACGAGCATTTTGTTTACTGCTTAATCGTGGTGACTAAGTCAGAAAACGTTTTTACGATTTCGTTCTTCAGCCGAGATTTTGGGTGGTTTTGTTTATTTACACATTTCTTGTTGTTTCATTAGGTTAAAGTCTGGTTCCAGAACCGACGAATGAAATGGAGGCATTCGAAAGAAGCGAGGGAACAGTTGAAATCGGAGAAAGGAGAAGAAGTTTCAACAACACCAGCTCGAAAAACTGATACTTTGCAGGAATGCGAAGAACAAGCAAAGCAAGCTGTCGTCAAAGGTGGCTCTTAACACTCTTTACAACAAATTTGTGAACTCCCCACTAAAAATACAAAAAAAGAAGCAGAAGAAAATAAGAAGAGTTCGAAACTAAACAGACTTTTATTGAACTCAGTTGAAGGCCATAGCAAATAATCAAAAATATTTTAAAGCTCAATTTTTATAAATTACAATTCTATTGACTACATTGAATTAAAAAATTTGAGTTTTATGTCCAACTTGCATATTCAGTTTATTCTCGTTATAAAGATTTGGGTTCCAAACTATTATTTTTATGGTTTTAGACCAAAAGTGTATTTAATGCTGAGCTCAACAAGAAAAGACTATTTTGTAGTTTTATATATATATACATAAAAAAAATGTTGTGTGCTTAACGGTAATGAGTTGACGAAGTGACAACATCCCAATTTTTTTAGTTCATTGTAAATGTGTGTAGATCCATAATTAATATGCATGACTCCATAAAAAATCTCCACAACAGTAAAAGAAAAAACAATTTGTGAACACTTGAATTTTTTCTCTCAATTTGTTAACCTTTGTGCCTCAGTGTAAAACGCATTAAGAAAGTTCATGACCCTTTGTTTATAGGTTTGGCCAATCTGTTTATGTACTCTGTTATGGCAGTTGGAGCCAGACCGTTATATATATATATACATACAGTATATAAATAATTGACCATACCCATCTTCATATATCAACTATAATGGCTTAATAAAAATTCAGGTTGGACGTTATGTTTCTAATATTATGGTGTTGCGAGTAGTAACCTATGTAGAAGTGAAAGAGCATGAGTGATTTATAAGTTGCTTCACCCATCGTTGTCACGTAAACGCTATTTTGTTTGTTTATATTGGAACGTAGTGTACTGTATAGACCAACTTTTCTCATAAATTATTCTGTTTCACAGAAACACAGTGATTAAAACGAGGCTTTTCGTTACTGATCTCTCAACCTCTCTCAAAATCTTTTCAACTTGTGGCCCCTCACATGTGGATCTCTAAATCTAGCGATTATCTAGAACTAAAAGTGTTAACAGACACGACTATCTACTTAACTAATAATAAAAATTAGCTAAACTATATAATTTTCTTTGTATTTGTTAATGAATTGCTTTAAATCCACTGATTCACCATAAGTGTAAACAGTGAAATCCACGGGGAAAGCTGACGAATGTTGCCAGGCAACATGAGTTAATAAAATGAACTGCGTATTGGAAAAAAAAAGGGTCCTGTCATTGTTGACTGGCATACAAAATGTGGCAATTAAGTGAGGTGATTCATTAAAAAAAATATTAGTCAAATAAAAATTACACTTAAAATACAAATTACACTCTCTCTCAGAAGACCCCCCCCTTAGCTTATAACATGCTTATCTCACCGTTCTTCTTACTTTCTGAACAGTAATGGAAGCCCGTTTTTGTGTGAGTGTGATGCACATTACGGCTGGTACGATGGTTTTGTCAGAAAACATGATGTCATTAAGGTGTCCTCATCCATCGCATTTAGCCAGAGTGTGCACCGTGTGACTTTGGCTGTTTCTAAAATCATAAAGATTATGGAAAACAAACTACTTGATTCAATTGAATAGATTGAGGTAGCCACGACAGCGCAACAAAACACACTCACAAAACATGACTTCCAGTACCGTTTTTGAGATAGACTAATTGCAATTTGTATTTCACTGTAGTATGTACTTTAAAAAACAATTCACTGTATTTAATTGCCACATCTTGTACAGCTAGTCCATCTAATAAATTTCATTGCGTATACAGTAGTGTTTGTTTAAACGTTTACTGGCACTGTTGTGGTGTCAATGTTATATTCATGAAAGTTTCCATTACTTATGGATAGTTTGGTATGTTCACCAAATTTCCAAGTTGACAGTCTGACAACGTGTACGCTTTCTAGTGGATAAATGCATCGGAAAAATTCAACTAACTAAACAGCATTTCATATATTTAAATTGTTTGTTTTTTGTATTCATGGCATTGCATTTCAAATCTCATTGCTTATTTTAATACTAATATAAGATAAGAATACCGAATATTGTATTCATCTGTATAGTATTTGATCTCTATGAAACCATTGTCCTGTCCTGCCACATCCCTATAACCAGCAAACTTCAATCCATAGGTGCCATATAAGCTATAACTGATACTTTTATATGTATAAACATAAGTGCAATATAGGTGTCATAAAATAAAATCAACGCCATATTTTCATCATAACCGTGAGCTCCCTGTTCAAGTTTCAAAACACACACATATAGGAAAAAAAGAGAATACACGTAATAGAAAAGAAAGCTTGAAAATTGCCACGCGCTGCTGGTGAACACCTTTCACGACATGGAAAGTCTATCGCTATCATAAACATGTTTCAAGGAGACCAACCAAAAGAGGACCCCCACTACTTCCTCATTAATTTGATGAACGAGAGAAGAGAGTGCATCGACCATAATCGAGTCGTGTTGGCCATACAAGTGGGCTTCTCACATTCGTGGTATGTGCTACCCTGCTGCGCTTTATGCTAATTCTAACTTTTTGGTGTTGTTTCTCTTATTACCTGATTCGAGTAGTTGCAAAATCCACTTCACAGCAAACATGGAATGAAAACGCTAAAGTGAAATGAAAATTGATGTACGTTCACCACCTTGATCAAAGAGCCGGTTTTATTTCCATGTTACTACCATTGAACAGCATCTTTCAAAAGCAAATGACAACATGTACTAAAAAAAAAAATTGGGTAAGAAAATTTGTTAATTTGTTGAGAGGGAGAAAAATAGAAAAGTCGTAAATAGTTCCTTTTTTTTTGCATTACTTTTTTATTATATGTAAAAACATGAATAAATTGATGCAACTTTTCGCATTGGAATTACAGTAAATGTGTCACTTTTCACATATTTATTTATTTGAACATGTTTATGTGAAGAAGCAAGTGAAAACTTTCATATGGACGTACTATTAATAATTTATCGCGCCGAAGAATTATAGTAAGTCAACAGTAATATGATATTGAGTAGTTCTTAATTAGAAACCTTATACGATGAAATTCCAATAGCTTTTTTTTAGTTATCTATATACAGAAAATTCTTTTCATGTGTGACGGGTATGTTTGTTTGTACGCGCATGAATCGAAAACGGTTAACTACTACTGTACTCACGAAATCTGGTAGCTAAACTAGGATGGATCCGGAGATTTAGCCTATTGTTGGAATTAAATGTGTATGAAAAAACTGATCGATTTGCCCTTTGTTCTCTCCTCCCCCCCCCCCTTCAAATTTGCGACTTTTTATAGGAATTAGTTACGTTTATGCTGCCGTTGTTGGGAATAAAATTTATATTTTATCTTATGTTTATACGAAGGCCTAAAATAAAATTTGCAAATGTAAGAAGCTCGATTCGTAATTGTAGAGGAACTTTGAAATCATGTTATCGTAGATGAGCAAACTTGAGCAAATGAGCGAAAGAGCAACCAACTGTGCAAATCACAGGGTTTTCGGTTAGTTTAAATTAGATAATATAACATAACATATGCATTATCCTTTTCGTTTCAGCACTATTATTCCTAGATATTACGAAAATAATTTAAACTTATCTCTGTATTTTATTATAGTTTATTTTTCAGTCTGTAAATTTCATGTTGTAATTTTATTTATTTTGTTTTTCCTTTGTACGTTATTATGTTTGTGATCCCAATTCGATTGAAATTAATTACGAAACTTTTTAAATTAATTACAAAACAAGATTATGATACTGTACAGTAAGAAGTGTGTAATAAGTTTGCAATTGTTTTAATTTCATGTGCATTATGCACAAAATTTTCAGTAAACATTCAACGTGAACAGTTTTAAAGATTCTAACTGGTTTAAAATCAAAATCGTGTTTTGAATTTTTCAATAAATGAAATGTTTGTGAAAAAGAACTGCAATATTGTAAAATCAAGTAGGATATCAGAAAACGAGTTTGGTAGCAATTAGTCTAGTTGAAAAAGATTTATTATAACTCGTTTTTTTACAATAACTTTGGTAATTTCCCAAAAAAACAAAAATGGTTTCGCAAACGATAGAGCACGGAATTTCAACAAAATAAAAAGGCTAAAATAACTTAATTGGTCAAGTATGGAAGGCTAAACAATTTATTTCACAAACCCTTTCGTAATTCTCATTCAACTATTTAAAACGTTGCATTTGAAATTTTAATTTACGATATTGAGGTACAAGATCAATTTCATCTCTGAAAAACTACTCAATAAGGTACACGGTTATGAATGATCGACAATAATATTGCTGATGGCTGGCTACTGATGCTTATTTTTTTTTACATTATCATAAAACGCTTGAGCTGACAACTTAGAAATGTTATGGCCCGCGTGGCAGCAATCCTACAACACCATGGGTGGGATGCCTGCTAGTATACGAATAATTCTTATGCGATGGTACACACATCGACCCCCTGCAAGAAGAAGTTTTCCGAACTTTTCGAGGGATCGAGGCCATTGGATATTTTGCTGACTGGTTGCCTACCTTGGTGTTGACCCAGGACCCCAAGCTTTTTTTTAATACTCCCTCACCAAAGCAGAATAAATTGACAAGTTCGTTCTTTGCAGAATTGCAAAAATCAAATGATAAACATAAATGCATAACGACGAAAGGTAAGAAGGCCACTTTTATGTAATGCTGCTAACTCGTGTTGTTAGCTGAAGGTTTTAAAAGGTTAATTTGAAAGATTAAGTGTTTTCAACTTTATTTCATGGTACCGTGAAAAACGTCTGAGAGCAATTACAGTGGAACCTGTTTGAGTTGCAAGTTTATGAAAGTGTCTGTGAAGCTTTGTCATGCCTCATATTTCAATTACCGTGCCTATTATTCTTACCAACTTTTTAGTGTGTTTTTTTGCAACATATTTATTTCTTGCTGACAATATTTAGTTATTAACCTAATAAATACATAGCATTAGCAGATGGTTGCGAAATGAATGATGTCTAATGCTATTGCTACTAAAACTGTGTTTTTAACGCAATTGTTAGTGATTATAATCGACTTGTTGCTACACAATGGTTGACTTAATTATCGACATGTAAAGCAATTTATACCTAATGTAATTATGTACCGGTACAAAAAATTGGACTAAACTTTGTGATAGAAATGTAATGTGTAGTGTGGTATGTCGAGTTACCAATTACTAGATGGTAAACAAACTTTTAACATGTGTTATTATACTCTTCGCCGAAAAACAAATAAACGAATTGCTTTCTTTAACTCGTTTATGATTTATACAGGGTGGGCCATAATTATACACGGTTATTCCCAAAAAAGTTTTTTACACCTTTTCAATGGGTTTAAAGCACATACTTATTAAGATACATCTGGAATTTTTTAAGTTAATTTAAACTAAAAAAAGACAAATATAAAACAAATGTCGAATGTTTAAATTGATGGTCATTCTGATCCGGGCACTGACGAAACGATGGACCAGTGGAATTGCAAACCTCATTGATTTAGTATTTGAGAGCGTTTTCTTTCAATACCGGTACCTTTCAATAGCTAAACTGTCTTTGTACTTTTCTTGCACTATCAGTAGAACTTTAGAATATATTTTCTTTCCTCAGTCTGGTTTCAGTCATTGTGTCAACAAGAAAACAAGAAAATTCAGTGTTACTGGCTGTCAAAAAATGTGTAATTTTTAAAACACCCTGTATAATGGCCGTCAATCAAAATAGTTTTGATAACATAAAACGTTACATCAAAATGTCGCCATTCATTAAATTTTCTTCAATTGATCAGCTTTCACCAATTAAAAAAAGTCCCAAGGTTCATTACCAATCCCAATCACCCTCTTCATCACCACAATGAGCAAGTTGACAATATCAAAGCACCGAAAACAGCCACAAATTCCATTTTGGATCTGAATTCTATTTTAAAGTAAAACAAAAATATCCATACAATAGCTACCTCGTATGGAATGCTTTACCTTATAAAATACGCAAATATGCCTCAAACAAGAATGTATTAAATAACAAGATTCTAAAAGAATTTGACAAAAACTTATGTAACCATATTATGTTCACGTAACTTTATCAATTTCTAAACTTTGTAAATATTGGTTTCTTTTAACTGCAATAAACAAAACAAAAAAAAAAAAAAAAAAAAAAAAGATTCTACATTTGTATTTTTGAGTTTGAAATATAAAAATTAGATTTATATTAATAAATATGGTATTTATAATCATTCAAAGTGTGTACCGGTAAACACTTTTTTGCGGCACCTGTTACGATCTTTACCCAGACATCTTTTTAAATAATATACTGTATATAATTATAGCTCACACTGTATAAATTACAACAACAAAAATAAAAACTGACTTTTGTTGTTTGTTTTTAATCACTGAATACAAGATTTGACTTGCTTAATCAATAATGGTATGACGTGATTGATTCCGAAACAAATGTTGACGGAGTTTTTAATGACAATGAACTTGCAATAGAAGTTTGTTTTACTAAAAATAATTCAGTATTCAAAGTGTTTTGCCATTTTTTATTCAAATGAAAAATAGCAAAAAACTTCGAAAACTTCGAATTATTTCAGTACAACAAACTACGGTACTATAGTAATGGTGGTTTTAAACTGGAAAATAAAATGTTAGCTTTTCAATGCAGTGTGAAATGGCGCATTTTTGTTATTAATTTTAGTATCAACAACAACATAAACTTTATAAAACAATAAAAAATTGCACAGTTAAAAATAGTATACTGTATCAGTGATTATAGCTTACATCAATGACCACAGTATGTTATAATTTATGCTGCTTGTCAATTTGATTCGTTCCAAACTTGACTGAGGTCTCGTCTAATGATGCAGCCAAAGAATTTCAGGGTCAGTGTGTTCAGATGTTTATTTTATTTAAGCTCCCCTAATGGGTCTGGCAAAAGTTTTAGAAATAACAAAAGCAATGTATTATTGGCTTATTGCACCAATAATCGTTTTGAAAAACCGTGTTGAAAGACATAATGGACGAGTTTCATAAGTGCGACTTTATAAACAGGGAAATACGAATCGTGGAAGAGAGGGTGGGGTGGGGGTACTGGTTCTAATAGACGTTCCATACTTTAAGTTAGTAGATGAAAGAGGATAGGGGAAGATTGGTATCTTTTAGTTTATACTTATGAACCATAGACTCATTTTTGTCCGTTTGTTTTGGCGCATCCTGGCCACTAAACCCTTTTCATCGACTTTATTCATTTAAAACTTGTGAAATTGGAATCGACAAAGAACGAGTTGGAGCCCAACAATCGAGGCCCTGTTAAAGAAAGTAAAAAGCAGGCGTGTGTTCTAATTGCTATATATTATGCATCACTGTTGGTTTGGCTGATGAGGTCATGGGAAAGCGACTTCTGTTCAGCACACTGTTGACGTGGTCAGCTTTCTAGCTGCGGGATTATTACTGAAATGCAAGACAGATTGGAGATGTTAACGGCATCGTGAATCACCCCAGCATAAAGGACTTGTTTGTGAAGATTATTTGCGTCTCATTTCAAGCCCATTAAAAAGAATCATTAAATTAAACACGGAGTGCAAAAAAACCACTTTAAAGCACTCGTGATTAAATGAAAGCCCGAATTCATTACCGCTACTGTTGATTTATTTTCACGATAGAGTACGACGATGAAGATTTAACAAGTTGCTCTTTAGAAAATTACGTTACGCTTTGATAAGTAGAACTGTTTGGAAAAGGAAAATCATGTAGAAAACAAGATGTCTCTTGTTGCCCGAACAATGTTAATAGTTAGACTAAACCACTTCAACAATAAACTATTATTATAATACGATTCTTTTATTCGATGATTGAGACAATTTGTCTCACTCTCAACCAGTCTTTTACAGAAAAACAAATCCACAATTTCACATAACAATTATTATTTACTATTTCAAACAAACTTCACCAAACCTCCTTAAAGACATGATAATATTTTTATTCATTAAAATGTCTATTTTATCATTTTTATACCAACTTCGTTTGTTTTAACAAAAGGAATTCACTTTAAATTCCAGATAAATTATTGCACAAATAACATTATTGCACATCTCATCATCAGCATAAATTTCACAATGATATTCACAATAAATTTCATAATGATACTACTGATAAGTTATCATTATCATTAATAATGATAATGATACGTTTAAAAGAAGTTTGTTTAAACATATTTTACTTTGTGAATGATAATCATTGTCACATTATGTATAGGTTACCCTTAGCTGGGTAGAAACGATCAAATAAACAAAGTAAAAGTTTGTGCGCTTTTGTACTTTTATGTGCGCTTCACAAAAAATACACCTTTGCACAAAATACCGCACACCTTTGCGGTTTATTTTGACCAAGTTCCTGATACTCCAAAAAGCTGAAATTTGAATCGTAGACACTGTCCGCAGTGCGTTTAATTATATTCAAATTTTGACGAAACAATGTCGTGTCAATTTCGAGAAAACGTAACGAGAAAGGTTTTATTTCTCGTAGAGTGTAGCTAACGATAAAGCCACACATATTTATTTTCAACATTTGTTAAAACTCAAATCAAGCATTGTTATAATATACATACATGCATGATACATACATATTTAAATTACATATAGTTTACTACATAGAGTTTATCTAAGCAATCATTCATTGTTGTGAATCTATTAGAATAAACACTCAACGAAAATATTTTCCACGTATTAGTTTCAAATACTGTACTGCACTTTCACAATTTAGTTTAAAAACAAAAACACAGTATCAAGCACTTGTTTGATTATTAATTGCAAGCTTGCCTGGAATAACGTTGTATGTTACAAAAATTCAATATTGAGATTATTATGGAAAAATGTGCCTCATATATGGGCCTAGCTAGTGCCGCCAATAGACAAACTCATACTCACCTAAAACATACATATATCACTTCGAAATTGGTCACCTAATATGTGACAATCAATGTGTTGGTAAATACTTATTTTGCTATTTACTCAAAACTATGAATTGTTACATGCAACGCAACGTTATTTCGGGCAAGCCTTCAATTATGTATTTCATTGTTGGGACTTTAACCTTTTATTGTTTTTATTTTGATCTACGTCACTATTACTTTCCGAGTAAAGCACTGTTTTCGTGATGTAACCTCTCATCAATAACAATGAACAAATTTTGCGAGACGACGTGAGTCTAAACACGACATTAAAACAATAAACAAATGTTGCCAGCAACATGAGCTAGTACTTTTTGTTATTAAATTTAAATATGAAAATTTATATGTCCTACCTTTAGGCACTGGTGTAAGAAGAAGTCCCAGGTTCGCCTCCCACTCGTTCCATGTAGATTCAGTTAGGGGTTTGACACCATCAGGACAGATTTCCTCTTGCTTCATGAAATTCCTACTCATCTTCATTTCTTAATTTTCTGAAATAAAGTGTTCTATGACAGACAAACCTAGCAGTAGTCGATGCAAATATTAAATTCCAAATACAGTAACTACCTGTAACTTTGGAATGTATTAATGAATGTATTAATTTTCTATTAATTCTCAACGTTATGGCTAATTTTTCAGAAAATCGTATTTCAGGAACAAAAAATCTACGATTTGAAATTACACGTGTAGTTCAAGGTTATTCACACATGACAAACATTCATTAGGCTCTGATTGGTGAAAAACTTCCGAAAAAGTTAATAAAAAATATACAAGAAAAAAATCGCCAACTTAGTTTTTTCGTTTTTATTTTTTAGATATGACCATCAACCTATTGCCGTATATCATATATTTTTTTTTGCCAAACAATACTCGTTAAAATATGACCTACAGATATTTTCAAGTGAGTGGTCACACGCTGGAATGTATCGAAACAAGTATTTTAACGACTGCCATGAGCAATGTAACAGCAGGGTGTTTCAACAGAGGTGAAAGCAAAGAACAATAAATCTATGGACTCAGACACAGGAAAAAAAGTGGGATGGTTGTTATGAACATCCAGAAGCAGGCTACGCGTCCGAATCTCTTTAGGGGGCATGTCAAGCTGCATGTTCACGCCATTTTCATTCCGCTGTTATTGTAAACATACAGTTAATTTGCTAGTGTTGTCAAAAACCTTTTATGAACTAGAAATCCAGTCGTTTATGAGGGATGAACTTTGTTCACATGAGTGACTGAAATTGCATTAACTGATTTACAACAGCTCATTGAGTTTTGTGTTTATATCATTACAGCATAGTGCATCATGTCAGTAGAGTGTATTAGATAAAGATAAACTTTGAATATATGTTACAGTAAATACCCGAAATCAGATCAGAAATCAGCAAAGCGCTTTGGTTAATACTTTAATACTACTTTTGTCTAGTCAAAATTAGGATTACAAAGTTTGTCAACTAAAAATATTTCAGTTGAACCTCGTTCTCATTAAACTAACCTTAACTAATTTAATCTAAACTAAATTAACCTAACTCTTCCTAAACTAACTTAATTTATACTAACCTAACCAAATTAAAATGTAATCGAATTAAAATAACTAAGCTAACCATTATCAAACTATCCTGACCAGATTAACCTCGCATGAGCTAACCTAAGTTAATCTAACCGAACCAAACCTACAGTAAAAAAAATAGTTATGATTAGATTCGGTTAGTTAGATTCGTTCGTTAGTTAGTACAGTCAAACGCACAATCTTTTATAGCCAAAGTACACCATTGTTGTAAATAAAACCATATATATTTATATACCGGTACATATGTTTTATGCATATGTTCGGGATGAACCACTCGCTATACTACTATATACTGTATAATGTAGTTTACTAACTTACTTAGCATAGCTTAACCTATGCTAAAACCTAATTTTTTTTTTTTATTTACTTGTTTGTCATAAAAATGTGAGGTTACCAGAAATGCATCAGAACTGCAGTCTCAAATTATCCCTCAATACCTCAATTACCGACGACGGACTGTTGTTGCACCATTTTACTTCGGATTATCAATTCCATCAATGTCGCAAATTTAAATTTAAAATTACAAAAACCATCAAACGGAGTATTAAATATTTTCTTTATACCTTTGATTACTTGGAACTCCTTACCATAAATCATTTGATCTAAATTTTTTTATCTGTAATGATGCAAGATGTACAATACCCTGTGTCATCTCCATCATGAAATAGAAATATATTTAATCGATCACCAATTTTTTCATGGTTACACTTAACTGTTTTGTTTTCCTTAACTACCGGTACAAGTCTTAATTTTTTACTCTGGTCAGTACATCATCTCTTGTGAAGAAGCTATTTATCGAGCATAATAATTTCACTTGTTACTGTGTCACCTCTTGTTTTTTTAGCTTGACCTGTAATGTATTTTATTTTTATGTTTTTAGACTTGTTAAATTTATTGTCATTTATTGATTCTACTACTTGTATTTAACCAATTCACGTTTTTGTAGCTTGTAACACCCCATCTAGAGCCATCAATTGTATTCAACGTTGGACTTACTTATCTCATAGGGATGAAACCATTCAATGACATTGTAAAAAAATAAATGCTAACATAGTTTGAGTTTGATATAATTAAACAAAACAAAATGAACATATTTTTCAGTTGGAAAGACAGAACTTCACGATTCTTCTAAATTTGATAGTTTTACCATAGAATTGAATTCCCTATAAATGCAGGCTTTTTCTTCTTCTTCTTCGCCTTCTTCCTTTTAATCTAGACAAGTTCATAATTTCTCATTTCATTGTCTGGCTCGTTGTTTTTATCCGTTTCGCACGTTTCCAGGGGAATGATTTCAGAAATGTGGGAACATGCACAGCAGGCAAGCTCATATTTCGTGTCCCAAGTGACACTTCTTCTTATGAATGACTCTAGCAGGGTTTCTGGGGGCACACAGGTAAATAAACCCACCTGGAAGCTCATGCTTCTGACCACCGCGGGTGGGGAAAATGATCGAGGAAAACTAAGAAAATGTTTAGTTGATGGTGTATTTATTTAAATGTAATGGAATAGGCTGTAAAATTCCTAAAGAATTATTTTTTATGTGGTCATACTTGGAAGATCACAGCTACTTGTAGTTTTGTTTGCAAGCAGATTAGTTGACCTCACATCCAGACATCCTTAATGAAAGTATAAGATATGAGACTATTTCCACGCGTTAAAAATGCATTCAAGCAAAATACAATGCAGTAGGGTCTTTCCATCACAGTTTTACTTATTCTCAGATGAATTGATGTGATACAATTTTCGAGAATAAAGTAACTTAATATAACTTATTTTTCACTAATTTGCAGTTACTGTTATGTGCATGCATAGAAATGTACACGATGCAAACATATATTATAAAACTATAATTTTTGTGATATTGACATATAAATTGTCATTTTCTTTAATACCAATAATGTTCTAAGCACGAAGTAGGCTGTCCATACTTTCTACGTCTTCCGATCAATATGCCATCCCAATTACACCAACGTCGTTGGTTGTTTATGAATTATTAAATAGTGTACTGTAGTGATACACATTGTTATACTAGCTTATAATCAGTTGATAAACCAATGGTGCAAACGGTAAAAACAAAAAGATTTTTTCTTCATTTCATTTAATACAAATTCTTATCGAAATGCTAGAGCTAAAGTAATATTTCAGATGAACTTTGATTTTGGATCTTTTATACTCAACTTTGTGTATAATGAAATGAATGAATTCGTAGTAGGCTAATCTAGCAGTAATGCATCGTTGTTGTATTACTTGGACTTGGACAACGTGTACACGGTAGAATCTGAAAAAAAAAATACAATTTGAAAGTTCATAAACCAAAAAGTTATTAAAGTTTTAAACCCCTTCGTGATTATAAGCCTAAAGGTGGGGTGTGAGGTTAAAAAAAAAAGGACTGTACATCAATTTTTTCCAAGACAAATCTGGATTTTTTAAACTCTGATGATGAATCATCATCGGAATTTGTTGCACAGCAGGATATTAGAAACCTTTTTACACAAAGTAAGGTAAGAGGCCACAATTCCGCCCACAAGTCACTTTTTCTTACCGCGACACCGTACCGAAGAGCACCATGTTTTGACATTACTTTTGTTTCCTTCATCTGGAAACGAAGCCAAATCGTCTGTACAATTAATTGTTAGTACTAAAAAAAAAATTAATTTCAAAAGTACTTACTAATGGCAAAACAAAAAAAAATAAAAAAACTTTCCAATTTCGTCCCATGAAAAATTCCGAAAAAATTAGGTGATTAAATTAGTTTTTTTATTTTTATTTTTACCCACTTTTTCATAACTCCACTTTGAGAAGAATACAATCATGGAGATAAAAGGTAAGTTACCTTTAAGTTATCCTATAAGAGTGGTGTTGCACATTTTGCCCACAGTGGATATCATATATCAAATTTGGAAATATATATTAATTATATTAATATTTATATTAATAATTAATAATTATATTAATTATATATTATATTAATTATATAATATTATTTCTCAAATGATAGCAAAATCATTTGAGAAATGTGGTACAAACATCATTTAAAATTAAAAGTATAATTGCGCAATATTAAAATATATGAACTTTTTAAATCATTGATTTGATGAGTATTTTTCAATATGTCACAAATTATTTTTCAATATTTATTATACTGTAGAAAGCAGATTGTTATATTAATATGATTGATGAATTCAGATTAATTTTACTCTTAATCCCCATTAAAAAGCATATTTCAAAGAAAAACGCAGATTTTTTATTTTGTCGCCCATATGTCCCATCGCCCAATTCACCGTCGCCCAGTTGACCATCACCCGGTTGTCCGTCGCCCATTGTGAATCGCCCCGTGTCCGGCCTTACAAACGTGTTTTTACCTATTACTTGTTTTAACTTTATTCGTATTAGGCTATTTTCAAAAAGTCACTACAGAGGTGAACATAATTATAGTCGAATGTAGTGAATTACTTCCATATTTTGTACGTATAGAACATTTTAAAGACGAGTTTATGAAGTTTACTTAAAAAAAATTAAAAAAACATGATCATTTAACCTTCCAAGCAAGTATTGTACACAAATAAATTTTACACTTTTTTTAAAGCCAGATTATGTTTTCATGAATCCACATACAATATTATCTGCAGCGAATCCATTGTTCACCATAAGCTCCCAATTTCGTGCCCTGAACGAAATAAGGAATACAGTGAAACCTCCCTAATGTGGATGCCACCTATGGGAGGACAGAATTTTGGCCACTTAAGAGAGGTGGCTACACTTGAGAAGTGCTACCAAAACATAACCAAAACAGTATGCAGTATAAAGATACTGTAATACCGTACAGTACGAAGTCATTTATTAAATCTTAATTTTACTGTACTGTTTGTTTTGATTGAAGAGGTCTACTATCTAAGTCTTTCGTCACGAGGTTAAAATTTTTCTCTTTATCTATAACTGTTGCACTAGTCTGCTATGCCAGGGGTTCACAGCAGGTGGTATGCGTACCCCTCGGATATGTGCCAGGAGTCAAGGGAAACACGAAAAAATTCAGTAATGGCGCTAAAGCGTACAAAAGTGTCAACAGTGTAAAATAAGTCAAAAGTAGTAAGTTTGTAAATTTATATAATAAAGATTATTGATAAATTGCATGTGTTACAGTTCACTGTACCTTATGCACTAATCGTTCACATTTCAATTATGGTATGTACAATTTATTGAAATAAGGGTACAAAGGGTACAATTTATGGAAACGAGCTGCCAAGCAGTAGCCTACAGTACCCAAGTGGAAAATGTTGGGAACCACTGTGCTATACATTACTAGAAAGCTAAATTCCAGAAATTCCTTTACAGGGTGTATTTTTACCTAAGAATCTTTCTCTGATCAATCATATTATTGTCATCTTGTCAAATCATTGTCAAATGAGTCATTTAATCTTAGCAGTTTGATCTCTAGTTCACCAATAAACAAGTTTTTGACCACATGATAGAGGTGAAAAACTTGTTTGGTTCTGAATTTGCCTGGCCACTTAAAAAAATGGCCACACTAAAGAGATGGCCACAGATAAGAGGTTAGATATAACCAAAACACATGCAGTTTTGGAGAAAAATTCTTGAAATGGCCACATAAAAGAGGTGGCCACAGTTGGGAGGTGGCCACCCAGGGAGGTTTCACTGTATGAAGAAGGATGAAATTAGGAACAAACCTTAAAACTAAGATCGTGGCTTCTACCTCCTCAACAAGTGAACCTGATGGCGCATAACTCACACACACCTCTTTTAATTGACACCGTACTTAAGCCCATAACATGCATGCAGAGACTAAAAAAATTACGCTTTCACTAGACGTAAAGGACTACTACTATTAATGAGCCTGCAAAAAATCATCTTATCAAGAAATCTAAAAATCTTCATAAAATCTGAACAAAATGTTCCTGGACCACCAAACTCTGTTTGACTTCCTCTGGACAGACGTGCTGGAGCCAATATCAGTCCTAGCAGTAGGGCCAAAAAACAGAGGGGGACGAAATTAGGCACAGGGGCAAAGTTCGGGCTCCTGCACAAACTGTCACCTCACCAGCAATGTATAGAATTCAGGCATTCTATACATTGTAGTAAACTTATAGTATCCACACTTAATGATACAAAGTTAGTAGTAGATTAATGCCATAGAAACCAAATACGTATTTTTTGCATGAGTTTATGAATGAAATGAGGTTGTTTTTTTTTACACTTTTATCAGACATGTTAACAACCAACGACATGAATATCAGCATTTATAAATGCTGGTATAAGCTGAGAAAGACAGCTGAAATAAGGGAATGTGAGAAATGTCAAGGGTTGCTTCTTGCAGGTGATCTCCAAAATGGTCCTGCTGATGGTTTCCAAGATGATCCAGCTCCAAGTGATGGTCTCCACACTCTCCAATGTGGTTTGAGTTTAAGTTTGACAAGTGAATCAGATCAGGTGGCAATCGCCAAGATCCTGCTGGTGGTTTCCAAAATGGTCCAACTCAAGGACCTCGTTTCCAAAGTGGCTCTGGGTTTCGTTTAATTGGTGAATCAGGTAGATGTCGCCAATTTTCGTGTTTTCTTGGTGAAGTGCGTAATGAAATTCCAGGTGAAGTAGATGTCAAATCAAAGTTTGACTGACCCGATGTTGACTGTTGAGAAAACTGATTCGTAGGTGTCGATAACTTTGGTATCAAGGTTTGTGTTGATGGATTTTCTAACATGTTAGAAAAAGTGAATAATTTTCTAGTATAAATATAAACTCGTGCATGTACTGTATTTAAATCTTATCCCATAAAAATTTGTATATAAGAGTAAGTTAGACCTAATAAATAGTCCAGGACAATGTACTAAAAAATTATAATAAACAAGTGTCTAAAAATAAAACAAGTAACCATTAACTGTAACCATCAATTCCATGTATTTTGTTATGTTTTTAAAAATCCAGGGTTGTCTCATTGTCTTCATCTAAAAAAAGCCACAAATTTAAAAAATATATTCTTCTTCTATATAGCTTACTATGAATAAATCAAATAATTTTTGCAAACACTCGTTTGATAATGACATTTTTCATATATGTTACATTGTAAACCTGCACCCACACAGTGTGGGTTTTGTTTTGAGAGTCGCACCAATTGCCAAGAGGTGCAGTCACATAAAGGTGAAAAAAAATTTCCATGCTGTGGGTGTGTGTGACAAAAAGATCGCTGAAAGGAGTGTTAATCTACCCAAGCATACCACACATCGAAGTCCACACGGGTAATTCACTATGAAAAAGAAAAGTGTATCAGAATTGAATTTGATCAATTTATATTTGAACTAGCCTACATTAACGCATTCTACTAAACCACCACAAGAAAAGAAAGCCAAACAGTAATCATGGTATGAAATTATTTATCTAAAAGACGAGGAGCAAACTACCAAGCATTTTGTCAACGTACTGAACGGCAAGCACTTTGCCTAATCAAAACTCTAAATTTTGGAAAGTTCTGCAGTGAACCTTAATGTTACATACGAGAAACGTCCACAAAGTAAGTTTCCCACTCGTCCCACAGCTAACAAATCTTATATTACGCGAAATGACTGCGTAATTGATAAAGCAATGGCATAGCATGACGCATGCACTAACGGTACTTTCCACGTTTTCACTGTAACATTGTTGCAGCTGTTGAAAATAGAGGTTCTTATTCCAGCTCCCGCCGGCCGTGAAGTGCTGTCAGTGATATTGTTTTTGAATGCACAGAGCATAGCGCCGATCGAAATTCTTCGTCAGCTGTGCTGGGTCTATGGGTCTAACGTCATGAACAAGCAGATAATTCGTCGCTGGTGCAGACAATTTTCAGCAGGTCGACAAAGTGTGCATGATGAAAAGCAAAGTGGGAGGCCATCCATCATTACAGACAATTTTGTGGAGCTTGTGCGAAAACGCATTATGGAGAATCTTTGCTTCACAATTACGGAACTCAGCAGTCATTTCCCGCTTCTTGTTGCACGAAATTGTCATGGAGAACCTGTTATTCAGGAAATTGTGTACTGGGCCACGGAGGAGTCCGTGTGGACACTGCACATGAACGGGGTGATGGAGCGGAAGATGCTGAAGCAAGAGAGGTATAGGAAGGCTTGTTGCTTTCAGCGTAAAAGATACGACGAGCCTCAAGAAACGTAAGGTTACGAGTAACCCGGATCTGCTGAATAGATTTCTCAGCTTGAAATGAGGACAAACTGAAGACCAGGCAGGATGTTGACCAGAGCAGTTAAAGCCACATGGTGGCTTAGGACAGAACTACAGAGAGTGATCGGAAAGACTGTAAACGCCGCACACTTTAGCAGAGGAACAGCAAGATTGGCAATGGCCGTATCGCTGACAAGTGAAACACGCAGAGGGTTAGGAATGAAGGGACGAACTGGAAGGTTCATCCAAGCTACTTTGATTGACTGTGGAAGAGTAGGGGAAGAAAAGGTGAGAACAAAACCGCCCATTGCAATGCGAGCTTCACCTTCCTTTCGAGTGAGACGACGGAGGTCAGAAACATGTTGGGATCCATGATCTTCCAAGAGTTCCTCATCAAAACAACACATAATATCTATACAATATACAACACCTTTGCAGAAGTTAAGGGACTGGTGAACTGAAACTGGACAGAAACTGGGAATCCGGCAAGTGTTTGGAAAAAACGAAAGTCGGCGTGCTTGCTTGGCATCGCAGGCCTTGATCAAAAAACTACCACTGCGCAATTTAGAAACATCAGCCACTTTGCCGAGGGAAGAAACAAAAAACTTATGGATCACGATAGCTGATACCGACGAAAAACTTCCATTGTGGCATGTGATAACAAAAAAGCGCGCTCAATCTGAAAGGCAGATAGAACGAGCTGGGAGAGGTGGGCAACATTCACAGGGCGCCAGGTAGTGTCACTACCTGTAATCATGGTCTGAACAGCAAGAGAGCAAGAGAGATCGCTCTGGGTTTTTACTTTAGTTGTGATCATGATTGAGAAAAGAGAAAAAGGGTGGGGCCCTTAACCCGGTGCCCCGCTAGGAAAAGTTTTTTAGCACTTCTGGAGTAAAATACTTTCAAACCGCCCCCTTCAACAAAGTTGTCGCCCTTTTCACCCCTT
>JAQIWH010000984.1:0-36997 GCA_034695005.1 Cryptops parisi | reverse complement strand
ACCAACAAAAGTAGGCCCCTCTAAAATCGTAGGCCCATGCCAAATGGCATCACTGGCCTACCCTCTGCTCGGCCCTGGATAGTTGTCGATATCCGCATGTTGTATTTTGAGTACCACTGATCTATGGAATACCGTCGAAAATTGCTTTTTTAAACTAAAAATAAGTTAATGGTAAAATGGTTATTAATTAACAGCAACGCATTAGGGCTTTCCTTGTGGTATATATAACAATGAAGCAGTTGAGGCAAATTTAACATATAGTAATTATTTGCAGTATTAATAGTTATGTCATACCTATGTCATAGGTACTGATGAAGGGATCCCTAAAGTTACTACACATTAGAAATCCTGGATGTTACATATTGACCTTATAAAGTAATTTTACAATTATGATATATATTTTTACATAGTTACCATTTTCATTTGCATTAACATATTCATCCTATGAATTTGAATTCAGCATGTGTAGAGTGACATCTATAACAAGCTAAGCACATGGTTCAAATTTAACATAAAATAACTGAATGGCCTGGTGTAAAGGGTGTTAAGTAGCATTTTTTACAATTTCGAGGAAAACTTGTTTAAAGATCAGAACTTGCCTTCTTGTCTGTGGGATACTTCACACTTCTTGCACTGATATTTTTGCACATATTGCTGTTTTGCTCAAAATTATGCGTTAGGAAGATAGAATTACACCTAATACATTTGAAAATGTATCTAGGTCATTTTTGACAAAATTGTTACTTAAAACCCTTTTACACCAAGACCAGGCTCTTGAATGAATTGTTAGTTCTGTTATAATGATAATGGTCCTTAACCTTGCTAAGCATTTGGTTGCCTAGATTTTACATATAGTTTCACATTTTTACAATACATTTTAGATATCATTGGTAATTATCATCTACATATTATAGATCGCAGCCATTTAATAGACAAACTAATTGATACATACTTAAACTAAAATAATTAATCGTGATACTGATATTGTGTTATATTGATAACGGCTATAACTTTACTAGCTTCACAGATTTCACATAATCACCTATACTGCCTGTGTGCCTCACACGAATGTGACCATAACGAATTTAAAAAATAAGCAACATTTAAGGTTTATTAGCTTAAATAAAAAGATAGTAATGGAACTGCCACCCAAAATATTAAAAACTACCCATCACCCATCATCATACGATGGATTTTTTTGCTAGTTGTTACATGTTCATTGTTTTTATTGTATGAACATTTTTACATATTTTGTATTCTATATAACAAACAGAAGCATAGAGGCATGTTGATATTTGACGTGAAGTAATTGATTGTAATGAAAAGTTAAGTACAGCCAAACTATTGGCTGTTGGTTTTAAGCCTTCATATGAAAATTTAGTGGCCATTTTCACTGACAGGTTGTCAAGAGCCAACTTTCATGTTTCTGCCTACACAAGTTTTCTGCATAGCGAAAAATGCTAAACATTTTTATGGAATGTCGGCAAACCGTAAAGGAATATTATTTTTTTTTACACGGCTTTTTATAGGTTCATTTCCTTAAATCATACTTGCAGCGATAATTTTTAAATGAGCAATTAAGGGCTATTATTTGCTGAAAAAAAAGTTATACTAATATTAATATTTAAAAAAAAAAGGATCGAATGTGCCAACGCCTTCAACCCTTTCGCATTAAATATCATTATCATCGTCTTTACGTTGTAATAGGAAACGGGTCATAAATCATGAAAGGTTCTTTCTCTAGTATATTTCTTTTGTTGTAATTTCATTGCCTGTCTTTTACAAGATTTCAAGGCTGAAAAGTGTTAAAGATGGGTACATGTTGTTGCATAGTGGTTTTAATTCAATAAAATCACTAAAGTGATAAATATCTAATGAATGTACAAAGGTTGACGACGTATTTTGACATTTTAGGTCAAAACTAATTTACTTGTAAAATAAGGATGAAGTTATTGTTGTAACAAATTTTACATTTTAACTAGGTACCGGTACCCGTATTGAAAGTTAATACTGGGTTTCATACTATGACTAGGTATTTCTTGAAACTATTCTTGTAATGTACAATTCAGTTTGTAAGTGCTTTCAGCTCACTTAACACTGAACTAGTTATTTTTAGAAATAACAATTTTACTTTTTAACTAGGTATTTCATGATAAATAAAAAACTTTCACTTACACGTGTGTTTGTAAGTGAAAGCAAATACCTAGCAATTCTATTAAAATTTCAATTCACTATTTCATATACGATGGTACTCTACAGGTGATAGATTTCACACTTCAACTATAATATACTGTATATCCATGTTCCATGTCCTCTAACTCCATTTAATAAAAGGTAAATTATAGTTATCCTAGGTGGTAATTTTATATATCCTGGTGTAAATATCATGAAACCTTCGACACTTTCATCCTGGTTGACGGTTGCGGAATAGTGCGTGGGCGAAGCCGCACGGGTACTGCCTAGTATGGTATAAACAAATAATAAATTTCACGTTTTAACTAAATATTTCAGGAAATAGCGGATTTTGCACTTGATTTAAATAAAATAAAAAGTAACAGAAATTCTCTTTTTTAGCATTTTATTTATTTATTTATTTATTTATTTATTTATTCATGTCACATTCCAAGTCGGAACAAAGAGGTAAAATTACAAAGTATGTCAATCAACAAAAAATTAAGGAAAAAAGAAAAAATATAACAAACAATCAAAAAACAAAATTGAAAAAATGATGACTAAGGATTCACAATATGGGTAATATGTTGTACATTTAGTTTCTCACGTTTCAATTAAACCCATGCTATAGCACGTGGAGCAATTGTTTTCTTTGTTTAAATTCATCTTATGATTTTCCTTGTGTGCTATACAAAAAAGTGTGTTTTTACTTGTCAATGGAAACTTTTTTACCACGGACAGAGAGAGAGGGGAAGTCACTTACCTTTTATATAGGCTTACAGTAGTTTTAAGTTAAGGTACGGTAACTAGACATTTCTAAACCGCGAATTACTAGGTAACGTGTGGTTACCTAGTAATTAGTAGTTCAAGTGTCAAAAATTCCCGGTTAACGTATTTCTAGAAAATAACAAGAGTTCAGTTTTTAACCATTAACATTTCATAATGCTACGTGTTAACCAAAAACTGTTATATAGCCTACTCAAATTGAACATTTCATTCTCACAAAGCCGAGTTCCAAATTTGACCATTGCTAACCTACTTTTTCACAATTCTACCATATAATCATGCTAAACATGATGTAATGAAACTAATATGTTAATGGCTTATGTCTTGTTTTGCCTTATTTCATGATTTTTGCGGTTTGCGCCACTTGCTGCGGCCACAATTTGATCGTATTGAATTTAATCTGGTTAATCTCTCTTTCAAAGTGATTAAGTTGATAAAGCCAAGTGATTACATCACGCCGATCCAATAACAGCTTAATTAGACTAAAGAGAAAAAAAAAAGGTTCTAATGAATGGTGGGCACGAGTGGGGAAAAATGCATATACGTAATCAAACATTTACATTTTTAACCATAATTCCACCATTTTTTTCTTTATTATTATTATTTTTTAAGGTTACTAGAGTGGCGTATTTAGCTTTCTTGTAATTGATGGATTCACATCTGACCCCATTTCCTCGATTTAAAGACACTTTTTTTGTAGAAAGGATTTCGAATTGCTAAAGTTGTTGCCTTTTTATTAAATGTCACGTTTCATTTCCATTCCAAAGTGTCCCGTATTAAAAAAAAATACTAGTTATGAACGTGTTTTAATAGTTATTACCGTAATGTATGCATTATGAGCATTTTGTGAGACAGCAGAAGTTATTCAAATTCATTTGCAAGTGTGCGAAGTCCATATGGATTGTTATAGTAGTTCTTGCTGTTAAGTGCAGAATTTTACGAAATACCTAGTTAATAGTTAAAATAATTAAAGAAAAAATACTTCTGTCCCAAACTATGGTTCACATTTGGCCATTTTTATTTTGTCCCAAATTATGGTTTACAGTTCTTATAGTATGGTAATTTTACAATTCAAAATGTATGCAATTTGCATGAATTATATGGATATTCTGCAATACATGGTACATTGTTCTATATGCTTACTACGAGTATTGCAAATTTTTTATTTATTATACAGGGTGATCCAAGAGTAAGGACTCAAGCAGGTTGTCGAGATTTCGTTGTAGCAAAAGCTGTAGTGTTCCATTTCACTTTTCAAATATCAATTAGTTTGATTTAGTGTTTCTACTATATGAAACATAATTTTCTGAGGCCATATGTTCATAATTGCAGTCACAGTGGGTGTCATTTCGAATTGCATGCATTTTGACATGACATGACATGTCTCAGAAAACAAACACATTGCAAGTTTTACCAACTAACTTCCCTTAAGTAATGACATTGTTAGAGTGTGAAATGCATAATTTCACGAAATACCTAGTTAATATGTGAAATAGTTAAAGAAATATTTCCAATGCAAAACTTGTTAATTTATGTAGGCGACGTGGGAAGTTCAAAAAACTTTTTTAGTTTTTGAGAAACTTTTTGAACTCCCCACCTACAGTATGCATCATTAAAATATAATTTGCAGATTGTCCGAAGTCCTTAAATACTTACAAGCATTGCTAGTTAATTATTTATGTATTAGGTAATACTTTGTAAATCAGTTTGTTTATACTTTCACGAGGTACTTTATGATGTAACAAAAGATCTCACATTAAATTATACCGAGTGTTCCAAGTTCCTAAAAGGTCTAGCTAAATCTCGTTAACCACAAATGCTATGCGTCAAAACAAAGCAGAAAGCCCATATAAACACGGGGCGAAAAATGCTCCACCCCACCTTGAACTTCAGGAACGTATTGGACAAAACTGTGACTTCACCCTGTGTCATCTCTGAAAGGAATCATTTCCGGGCTCATGATTATATGGCTTTTTGCACTGTTTCAATGCATCTGTGATTAAATTTTTTCTTAGACCTTAACATCTTGTATATGATATAAGCTTTATTTATAGTTTTTTGTGATTTTGTCTTTGATGCATTAGTAGTTAAAACCTAATTCGTTTTATGATCACATATAGGAGATTTCGTTTGGTAAGTTGCACAGGTACTAGATTCTATATGGAGAAAAAAAGGAAAAAGTAAATCCAATAATAGAACATTATTTTGCACGCGAATTATGATACAAACAAGAAGAAAAAAAAACGCGTTTTGCCCCAAATGTTAGATGAGGAAATGTAATTGTGGAGAAGAGGAACAGGCGTAAATTAATGGCATGCGTAACCCACATCCTGTGAGAAAGTCAGCACGAGCTGCTGTTGCTTCTTCTTCAACAGTAAATCGTTTTAAACAAAACTTTTGTAGGCTTACATACTTGTAAGAATACACACTCAAAAACATTAAATAAAAAACATAATAGATTACTATTAAAAAAATGAACGTCATCTGGTTCACCTTGACTGATTGCAAACATTTTTGCAACTTGTTCATGAAACGACATTTTATGTTAGTTTCGGGAAGGAAAAAAACGTTTATGTTCTTGGAACGATGACTTTTTTTTTTGCAGACAGACAATCATCCAGGAAAACAAATGCAAAAATACGAGTGATTTGTAAGCATGTTTTCATTAAATGGTTCTTGTACGGTCCGTTTATGTGAATGTAATATAGTTGTTCAAGTTCAATTTATGAAATCATGTTGACAACTTGTTTAAGTTGTAACAAAATTTATATCAACAACTATTGCAGTTGATTTATACTTTGTGTGTGTGAACTACTGTTGTCAAGGTTTATTAGTGTTTCATATATATATATATATATGAAGGCTTGCCGTTTTTCCCGATGTTTTATTTGTTTTATTTGTAGGTTTTTATATATCATCTTTGTTTTTCATATTGGAAAATAAATCACTCAATACTCAATTGTATGTACATTATATATATTATATATTATGGTAGTTTTTATATGTATATGCTCATATGCGTGTACATGAAGAAGCTTTCATTTATTTAGCAATTTTTCAAAAATATATTTTTATTATGCATTTTAGTTCAATTTTTTATATACAGTACATATGTTACCAGCCATGTATAGAATCAAGACATTCTGTAGAATGCCAAGCCTGGTTTGCCAATGTATGAAATTAGCACTGGAATAGTTACATCATGCAAGAATTTAGCGTGGGGTTAAATTTAGGCTTAAATTCAGTTTTAAATGTATTTTAGATGAAATGTGATTTACCTAAACTAACCTGAATTGACTTAAACTGTTGAAGGGCCTGGTGTAAAAGGGTGTTAAGTGACATTTTTACAATTTCGAGCAAAACGCCTTAAAGATCTGAACTTGCCTATGGGCTACTTCACACTTCTTGAACCATTATTTTTGCACATATTGTTGTTTTGCTCAAAATTATGCGTAGAAAAGATAGGATTGCACCTAACACATTCGAAAATACTCTAGGTAAATTTTGATAAAAATGTTAACACCCTTTTACACCATGCCCTTCAGTTATATACAAGATGTTATTTCATACTTTGCCAAAAAAGGTCAGGCATTCTATAGAATATCTAGATTTTATACATTGCCTTAACATATGCATGAATAACATATATGTATTTATTTAGGATTTTTACATAAATTTTTATTATGTGTTGATGTATTAACTTAATAGTATTGTAATGGTTACAGCGAAGAAAGCACAATATTTACACTTATTACGTAAATATTAAGTTAACATGAAGATAGTCAAGTTTTGATGTTTTGAAAACTGTTCAAACAATAGCTATAAAAGAAAAAAAGTCGGTTTAAAACTTTCCATTCAAGTCGTACGATAAATTTTTAAAACTGGTTAAAAGCTTTTTCCTCAAACAAAATGTCAAATGCATTAGTATAAAAGGAAGTCTATGAGTTTTACAGGGAAAAAAAACATTCTACAACTTTTCACTTTTTTTTATATAAACTAATGATCAGTATACTGTACTTAACTGAAATTGGTGAAACTTTATTTCCTTTTAATTTTAATCTTTTTTAAAAAAATACAATTTTAAATGTCATTCTTACGAGAACATTTATTTTTACAGTGAGTTAATTTTTATTTACAGATGAAAAGGTCACCTCAATAAAATATCACCATAAATACAGTATATATATATAAATATATTAATATCAAAAATGTCAAAAAATTTATACATTAATTTATAACTTCTTAAAATCTTGTCTTAGCTCATGTTGCCATGCAACATGATCTAAAATGTTTCCGTCATTGTTGAGGGGCATATAGCTAGTTATAGTCAGTGATGGACAGTAGTTCAACTACTGTCCGAGTAGTCTACCGAGTAGTTGAATTGGTTATAGTAGTTGAACTACTAGTTAAACTACTTTTACAGCAATTACTGGGTAGTTATAATTACTTTATGTAAATAAATTACAACTGCGTAATTTAATTACTTTACATGGTAGTTAACTACATAGTTTAACTATATCAATAATGCTAACAAATAACTACTGATGTAGTGTCTTTTTAGTATGGCAGATCAACTACTTACACAAAGAAGGTGCAAAATTTCAGACAAATTGTCTGAAAAAATCATTATTTTGCGTGCATTCCTCCATGCTATGTAAAACTAATCCGTCAAAGTTAAAACAAGTAATAACATAACTATTAAAATATATAAAAATAATGTTAACTTTTTATACTAGCCAGTTGCCACAGTGAAGTAATTGAGAAAAGTAGTTACAATTACTCAACTACTGTAAAGTAGTTAGAAAAGTAATTGTAATAACTTTTACAAAATTGTAGGTAACTAGTAGTTATAATAATTACTTTATTTAGTAGTAGTTAGTAATTGTAGTTGAATTACTTGTTAAGTAGTTTGGAGCCAATCACTGATAACACTATATAAAAAATATACATTTTGAAAAAATTATATTATATAGGCTACTTGTATACGTGGAAATGTATGAAAGGTAAAAACTTTGTATCTGCACACAAACAGATGCGAATCAGACGTTTGCTTAAAAATAAAGGTGAGATAAATTAGTGGTAGCTTGCCCCTAAATTTAGTTCATATTAAGTTGATGCCAAGTATGTTGTTACGTTAACGTCACCATCTTTTCTTTTCAATTTTTTTTATTTTTTTTTTTTTTAAAGTTTAAAATAATTTTTGTCCAAATTTTCACCGTCGCTTACTTACATGACCTGAGACGTTAAATTTCGCTCTTTTCCAATTTCGACATAAAAAAATGACTGTTCGATTTTGCGAAACGCCGTCTTTTCAGGTAGGCTTTTCACGGACATGTGTATCGAGTGTGTATACCCTAATTGCCTTTTCACCCTGTTATGTGTATCTCAAAATCATCATCATCGTTCTTGTGCATGCTCCATAGTGAAGCCAATTTTTTTTTATATTTTTTTTTTAATTTCATTTTTTTTTATATATTATTTTTTTTTATATATTTCATCTGCTTGTCACCAATGACCGAATACCTTCCCGGTTTAAAAAGAAAAATGATAAAACATATCATTTATTATTATTAACCTTGACTTATTCAACTGTGTAAAAAGTTCCAATGAAACAATAAAACACGCAATAATAAATAAAATGAGTAATAAATTATTTTATATAATCAACTTTATCGTATTGTTTTTCCAATATAGCTAACTTAAAAAGTATATTTGAATAAAGATAATTAATGAATATGGAGGGACAATTAATATTTGGTATTGAATTTGTATTGAGATGTACAATTGAAATGTACAACTGAGATAAGGCCCAGACACACAAGTTTTGGTGGTTTTGAAACTTTTTGTTGAAAACATGCAATTCGAGCAATTTGTGGACAACTGTGACGCCATTTCTTGCTCAACCAATGAAAGATTGTAGGAAATAAAGACAAAGGAAGAAAAGTCATGAAAAGACGTGAAAATAAAAGTAAAAAAATTAAATAATAAACAAGTCGAAAATTATTTTTTGACGCCTTTTTTGACTTCTGTTCCTTTGTCTTGTTTTTGACTTTGTTTCTTTTCTACAATCCAATGAAAACTGGTTGGTGAGTAGCTGACGTTACGGTTGTCCATAAATCACTTCACTTGCCACATCAAGAATTGCATGTGTCAGGATGCGTATAGACAAAAAAAGACGGCATTGCCTAGATGTTACAAAACAATGTTGTTGAATGAATTTGTAGAGAAGCGCAAAAACATATTTTTTTCCCACAAGCATATTTATTGTAAAATTCTGTATTTAATTTACAAAATGCTATTCTAAAATTATTATTAAAATATATGTGACATATTACGCTATACTTGTGTGATATATGAACTCATCCAGCAACATGATGGTATCATCAGAAAGGATAGCATTACCCAACTTCTAATGAGTTTATTATAATGAATTGCAAATGAATGAGATATATTAATGCGCAAAAAAATAATATCGTGCGTTATGTTGTATATAAATTGTTATTGAACTGTTACGAAATAAATCGTAAAGCTGCTGGAGCATAACATCTGTGAAGTGTCAACAAATAACAGTGAGCATTGATACAAACAGTGACAATGATACAAACTATAGAACTTCTTGGCAAAGTATTACAAGTTGGCTAGAAAAAAAAAGTTTTGGGCAAGTTGAAAAGTTAAACACACAACACTTTATGGGCACATAATAATATGGGTTCAAATTAATACCTAATTATTTATTTTTTTTTTCGGGAAACAAAAAATTTCACATCAATTTTCATGGGATCGGTGTATTTTATCAGGAATAAATAAGGAATATAATTTTTTTACACTATTCTTACTTTTCTTATATTATTTAGTAACTTTTTCTGTCTAAAGTATTCTTATATGGAACTAAAGTTATTTCATTATTCTTATGACTATGAGGACTAAAACTTTCGGCACTTTCCGGTTATAACCAGACCCAATCTGATGTTGTTATTTGCTTAATTATGGGTTTATTATGCAGGTTAGGTTAGGAAAACAAAACAATATCATACGTTTCTTTGTTTTTCCTAACCTAACCTGCAAATTAAACCCATAATTAAGTACAAGCAAATAGCAACATCAGACTGGGCCTGGCTATAACTGGAAAGTACCAAATTTTTTTGCAGTATTTTTATAAGGACTAAATTTTGTTGCCCTGTTTGTTATTTTGAGGTTAGTTGCCCGTTCCGCTTGTGGCGCTAGTGGATTAGCGTGTTTTTGTTTTTTAGCTAACCCACACTAGTCTCCATGGGTAAAGATACCATTTTAGATTAGTAATGGTTTTAATAATAAGATACTAGTTTAGGTTAATTGAACAAGTACATATCTTTTTAAGCATACTTTCTTTAGTGTCATATACAAATATACTGTATGTACATAGATAATGCAAAAATGCATTTTTGATTTCTGCGAATTAAAATTGATGCGATCTCTTGAGTAATTTTGATATTCAATTTATGCGTGTTTTGAATCATTCCATTTTTTTTTTATTTCTGCACGATTTATGCGAATTTTGATTACGAAATGAAATTTATACGGTCGTTGAGTAATTCGATACTTGATTTATGCGAGCTTTGCGTATAATTCCATTTTGATTTTTGCAATTTTGGATTGATTTATATATGCAGTGATTTTACATTGGATTTATGCGAAGGAGGGGTTCTCGATTTATGCGTTTTTTGGTACATTGGACTACACAGTTATATACGACTGTAGATGTGCGTTCAATTTTCAGCTCGCTCATTCACAAACTCATGAATATAAAATAAAACGACAACACACCAGACACCACCAAGCCAATAGCTCCACGAGCGAGACGGCCAGCTAACCCCAAAGTACTTTGTATTCTTTTTCAACACCATTCTTATGGATCCAAATTTTATTTGACTTCGGGATTCACTTTTTATACACAATGTTTTAAGTTTTTTTCTGGACAAAAAAAAAAGATTTCAGTGTTTAATTTAATTTATTTTATTGAAAATAAAAACACGATTTACAGAGTTGTCCGTGGTTTATAACCACGATTTGCAGAGGAGTTGTCCTTGTTTTTGCCCAATTTTTTTCCTTGTTTTTCTACTTTTTCTATGCATTGTTTTATTTATAGCAAAATAACTGTCGCCCAATACAACCCAATTTTGACTATGACAACGCATTTACACGGGTAAATGTTTTTGTTTTGTTTTTTTTGTTACCCTACTTATATTGAGCAATGTCAACAGAATAAACCACTTTCCAGATAGCTCGTGCAGAGATATAGAACAAGGAAAATACAATACTGCCTTTTATTACTTTTTATTATTTAACATAATCACCTAATAAACTATGATGATACATTTCAACATAAAAATACAGCCGTAACTCATCTCTTTGAAGTGATGAGGCTTGAGGAACCACCCATTGCGTTTTACTCCAGTGAGCATCATCAAGGAAGAGCATTGCCAAAGATAGTGGAATCGATTATGCAATGATTGAGGATAATTCTCATCACCTTTTTAACGAGTTATGTACTACATTACTGCTGATGCCTTTCATTATTAAACGGTTGATTTGAAAAATCAATATTTAAAATTGTTTTCGTGTTTTGTTTTTGTTTTTGCGCAAATGAATCATCTTTGGTTTTATTAGTTACTACTAGCTAAAAGCCCAGACGGGTTCTAGGATTATTTAAATTTAAATCTGAATTTAATGGTGGGATAATGCTAACGTTGAAATTTCGCGCGTTTGAATGCCATTGGGTGATGCTAAGCCAATGGGCTATAGGTAGACTGGCTTACCTTAACAAATTATTATTGTAGATTTAGGTACTTTGGGGTTAAACGTCCGACCTCGCTTGTGGCGCTACTTGCTTGTACTTTGAATCGCCTGGGATTCAAGGTTGTTAAGTTAGTTAAACAAAAACGTGTATGGTACTTTTCTTTTAACAGAGAAGCCGCTGATGACGTTAATGGCTATGACCATTTGTATCACTCGACGAGTTGTTAATCGTTTCTTTTATTTGCTATTTGGTATTATGGTGTACTAGTAACCATGGGTATCGATCCCAGTTTAGTAACCCTTAACCTAAGTACAAGTAAAAAGCGCCACAAGGAGGTCGTGTGTCTAACTCCAAACTACTGTAACGGAATTAATATTACGTGAAGATTCTTAAAAATTTAAGTGAATAGAATTAATACAGTACCGGTATTCACGTTTTTGAAACATTATAGAAAGTAGTTCCAAGTTTTATATTTTTATATGTCACGACTCGCAATATGTTACTGAACTTCTAATTCTTTAAAATAAAGGAAATTATGATTTGAAGGATGTGGTTTTTGCTGTTTGAAGGAAAAAACAAAGTTGTTTTTCTTTTAAAGATTTTTTTTTTATTGGAAAAAATTAACAAACACACAAAATGATGTTTTTACAAATTCAATAATCAGGTAACCAATTAATCTCGTGCGGTTTTTCAAAATGGCCTTCCTGATAATCTTGAATACATACATATATACATAAGTAGGCTATACGGACATATAGTATAAAAAGCTAAAATAGTATAAGTTACAAGGTAGTACAAAGTTCCCAGAAAGAAATAATTTTTTTGAGGACTTTTGTGCTACCCTTCCACACAGAGGGTATCTCAAATGCCCTCTCATGTGAGTTCATATATAATTATATATACACTATATTACCCCAATATATATTTTAAATTCATCTATGTACCAGGTATATACAGCAACAGCAGCCTATTGCATACAGTATATATTCACATAGCTCGTGCACTCCATAAACACCAAATACCATACTTATGGTATGGTATAAGAATTCACTTTGGGTATAAGTTTTACCATAACTACCTTGTCAAGTGCCCTGTGTAAGGTTTTATTTTTTGGCCCCTTAATTTTTTTTTGGGGGGGGGAGTATAAGATGATTTCTGGTTGATTTTGGTACTGATTTTGTTGAACTCTTTCAATTCCTCTACATGCATTGATATATACCATTCAAGTAAACTTTGGAAATTCTGTATTATACAGTGGAAGCTGGTTATTATAATCACGGAAAATGTTATCAATCAGCTATTGTTGATCACAATAACCGGATTCCACTGTATTTGACATTCAGCACCCCTTTCTTCTTGAGCCCTGGGCTGCGCCTGTGCACCTGCCTATAACAGTTACCGGTCTGCTTTATAGATATACCGGTAAATAATATATATTGTACAGTGTATTAGACAAATATACATGAAGTTATTGTTACCTATTAAAACATCACATATTAATAAAATGCTTTCTTGTACTTTTAACGGGGAAGCCGTTTGTGACGCTTAGGTGTAGATTCGAGTTTAGATTATATAAAACAAACAAAAACATATCAATTTTATGATTAATGATAAATTATTAAGTGTTGTATTTTTTCACCAACCTCCTAAACTGGTACCCATAGACACTAGTTTAGGTAGTTACAAACGACAACCCCATGCCTAACAACTAACGCCCACAAGCGGTTTCCCTGTTAAAGGAAAAGTATTTCCTGATAAATATATACAAAATAATGATATTTCCTAAACTATCCGGAGGGAAAAAAAAGTGGTTCCTCTGATTTTCTTCCTTATGCAAAACTTTTTTAGCATAATGACAACTCTATGTTGCATATTGCAATGGTTCATTGGCCAATGACGTAACTCGTCAATTTTTCCATCATCATCATTATCATCATCAACCGAACACTACTTTAACAAAAAAAAAAAAATTAAAATAAAAATAAAAACCACACACTATAACAACTAAAAAGACCAGGGATTTCTAGCTACACACAGTGGTTAAGAAGCCCAGTGAAGTGTGATCACACGGGATCAAAACCTCAAACACATACTTCAACATCACAACTCTCCTATCAGCGAGTGTGGCCTTGTGACGAACCACATGCTAGCAGGTCACAAGGCTTCTTTTTTTTTCATGCTCCCTAAGCTACGACTCACACACACTATTGGAAAAACCTACACTCGACTCGAGAGAGACACACACGGAAAATACTACCACACTAATAATAATACCGGGAAGGGGCGCCACAAAAATCAACAGGTGAAAAATGGCGACGAAGCCCACTACAGCACGCCGAAGTAGTAACACGATGAATCCTCAAGGATCCAACGAGCTGGGTTACCAGCATACTTTGGTAAGATATATCCGTTATTTTAGATAAGATATCTGACGTGAGATAAAAACGAGTCGGTGTTGTGTGCTTGAGCGTTTGTTATACCAGACACGAAAACTTTTAACGTTGCACCCGGGTAGCGGCGGCAGATACGGAAGAGTGATAATAGGGAAAAACAACCACCAACTGTGTTTGTGTATATTAAGAGTTTATTTGTTTATTTTTTTAAAATTATTTTTAATTTTATTTATACATATCGTAGCTACTGTGATTAAGATTTTTCATTAGATGTCAAGAGTTGTATATGTAGTTTTTTAATTATGGTTTATATATAAATATGAAGAGATGAATAATGAGTTTTTGTTGTTTGGCTCTAAGGTATAATCATCTATCTTCATGAAATACCTTTCATAGAAAAAACCGGTTTCAATTTTTAATTTTTTTTATATATATATGTATATAAAAATATTATTTTTAGACAATGAGGAAATGATTTTCATTATACGATTAAGAGATTATTTTATTTTTTATTTTTTGTAAATTATATACCTATTGAGTTTGGAAAAGTTACATTGAAGGTTACATTGTGTTGCTTGTGATTGGAGTTGATCAAGCAAACGATTAATGTCAACTAATTGCACCTATTTGATATGAATTTTGTAGTGATTAAAATATAAAATTAATTATAAAGGTACACAAAGTTTGTTTATAAGACAAAATAGGACATACGGAACAGTGAATTATTTAAAAAAACAACTTGATTTCAATTTCAATGATTTTGAACTGAAGTGAAGTAATTAACTATAAACTTTAAATATACATTTAGTGTTAACTGTAAGACCGATTTATATGCACAAAAAAAACACTTTTAAATTGATATTTTGATAATTAACTTACGCTTAATTGTACAAAATTACAGTATATGTATACAGCGTGAACTGTACATTTGGCGTGAAACTACGTTTGGCATCAACTGTAAAGAATGATTTATTTGCAAATAAATTGCTTAATTAACATCATTTTGATAATTTGTTTATGTCATTCTTACAAACTTAAGTTGTCACTAGGACAAAACATTACACTCAGAACATTAAAAAACAAGTTGCATTAAAAATTGCTTTTTATAGATTATCATATATACATATGTACATAATGAAAAATATACTGCAATAGCTGAAGACCACTGTCTCACAAACTCAAGACTCACCAGCTCACACGTGACAAAGCATATAAAAAGTGGGTTTAATAATGAATTTAAACAGTTACGATCTTCACATGCTCATTTCATGAAAACAGTTAAGAATAATTTGTATGCATAAAATTGTTTCATCAACATTTTTATAATCATTTTTTATTTGTTGATACAGTGGAATCTGGTCACTTTGGGACTAGTGCTTTTTGATAACAATAACCAGCTGACAACATTAAACGGTACTTTTCTATTATAGCCAGGCCCGTCTGATGTTACTATTTGCTTGTACTTGGTGATGGGTTTATTTTGCTGGTTAGGTTAAGAAAACACAACAATATCATACATTTAATACGTTTCTTTGTTTTTTCTAACCTAACTTGCAAAATAAACCCATACAAAATAAACTAAGTACAAAGCAAATAGCAACATCAGATGGGCCTGGCTATAACAGGAAAGTATCCATTAAACAATAGATACAAAATATTAAACACTGTTTTGAGATGACTGATGATTATTATTATTATTTATTGACCCAGTCCGAGGAACCAAATATTACAAATAATGATAACAATAGCCGATTGATAGCATTATCCGTGATTATAATAACCGGATTCCACTGTATTAACAATATATTGCATTCCGCACAGTCTGGTGAAAATTGAGATCGATTATGTTTCCATGAATTTTTAGTTTAATTATAAATTTAAACAGCTCTCCAAAGGCTTCAATGTGCATTTGGCATCAATCGTGAAGGAAAATTCATAGGAATAAAATTGTTTATTAATAGTGTAATGAGTTGTTGATAGACAAAACGTGACATTCCGAACTTTAGGTACATTATAACGAAAATATTTCTTTTTTTTTTTCCCCAATAATTTTCAGCCCAATGTTGAATTCAAACAGCTATTGATTTGAAATGTACATTTAACATCAATTCCAAAAAATGATCATATGCATAAAAATGTTTCATTAACAGTTTTAATGAGTTTTCTTTCAATCGTACAAAATTTAGTTGTGAACAGGGCGAAACATTTGGGGCAATCCAGTAATAACCACCTTCATACACTATTGGATTGCTAAATCAATAACAAAGTATCACATAGTATTAAATTTATATTTCAGCGATATGGTTAACATTAAAAAAGATTGGAAAACGCATTTTCAATACATAAAACTACTGCGCTGTACCGCTGTTTCCACTAAGAGTACACACTGTTCCACTGATGACATTTTTAAAGTTCCATGGTGTTGTTTTGATAACAGTTTTCTCTTAGAAAGTACAGGATATGAGTAATTTATTGCTAAGATTAAATACCGCTGGGAGAATGTAAAGGAATTTTTATAGTTAACAGAATTGAAACTTTCAACTTGGTAAACTATTATCCAAAAGGGGAACCCAAGATTGTGAAACTAATACCAATAACTAATTAATTGCTTATTTTTTTTCCTGTTTTATATCGATGATGATGATGATGTGTAATAGAAGCTGTTGAAGTATTATTTCAGCAATAGGATTTAGTCAACAATAGGTTTTATTGTTTTCTGGTGATTGAATTGAAATAATTAAACATATGTTACATCTGAGTAGCAAAATCTCTGCAGTTGTTGTATAATTGTTCTTTTTTGTGGGGGGAAATATCATAAATCGGAAATATAGGTTGCTTATGAATTTAGTATCCATAGATAAAAATTGGTATAACTTATATCAATGTAACTTAAACACTTAGTTGATATATTTTTCATCAATAAATGGGTGAAATACATCACTGACATATCCAGCTATTTAGGTTAACTTTGTTAGCGTGTTAACTTCACATTTTGACCAGACATCGTGAAATGGTGGATTTTACACTTCATTCGTGATCATATCAATACTTAAAGTATTTTTTCTTCATACAAGCATAAACTAGGATATATCTATTTAGTACCTATTCTGATGTTTGTATTTCGAAATTTTAACTACGCATTTCTTAAAATGATATATTTCACACTTCAATTGTAATATAAACTGCATTTATTGTATATTGATATCTATGTTGAACACTTAATATTTACTAATAGTGCGAAATACATGGTTTTGTTTGGATATGATATCATTGGGGTGTTAATTTCACATTTTAACTACATGTTTCATGGGAATGAAGCATAAAACGGATTTTTTTCACGATATGCCTGGTTATGTAGGTTTGGTGGTAATCAATTTAGTATGTTAATTTTGTATTTCAACTATAGTTACTTGACAAAATGATCCATGATTATTATCCTATGATAGTAACCAAAACGTATAAATAATAAGTTACATGATTATATATTTATACAGTATGACACATTCGAGTCATATCAAGCTGAAATTTAACACCAAATTATAAATACATTCACTGTGTAGTGATTCAGTCATCCTATCGGGCATTGAAATTGTTCTGCTAAAAATTATAAACATATAAAATTATCACACCGGTATGACAAACGTGTATAAAATAGTGTATTTTCAGGCCAAATTGGAAATCTGCAATGACATTCTGCTTATTTTCAGAAGTTTACCTAGTATAGTAAAAATATGCAACATTACCAAAAAAAAAAGTTAATTTGTATTAATTGAAACGTTCATTATAGGGAATGTTTGTAAATTGAATAAACGGAGAGTTGCCTGTTCAGTAGAGCGTCGATTATCCAAACTAACTTAATTGGGGCAGTAGGTGTACATCTATTGAATTGTTCGTATAATCAGACATTAATAATTTATGTGCATATATGAAAAAAAGTTTTCTATGTTTACGAATAAAGTATACTGTAGGTTTATATTTTATTACTTACATATACTTGTGTACTATACAATTTTTTAAAAAAAGTATGGAATTTTCTTGGTCTTTTAGTTATTTTTCATGGAGAATAATGTTCGTGTCTACTTTAGCATTTTATTTAACCTTAGGAAAGTAAAGTAAATACCAGAACACCATTCACTCGAATGTAAGACTGTAATACTGTATACAACTGGCACAAAGTTAAGTGCAATCCATGCACATCTTTTCGATTACCGCTGTTCGGATAACCGGTCGTTTACATGATCAAAGTTCGGAAAATCGACGTTCTACTGTACTCAGAAGCTAGAACATGTAATTAAAAAGTGAAAAGCTTGGAAAATGTTGGAAATAAAAGTTAGGCAGCAAAGCACCAACTTTTTTCTTTCTAAATATGAAAATCCTGGCATTAAATTTCAAACCCTCGAAAACAATAATGCGATTACGTCGCAGCATGCAATCAAAGGTAATACCTGGCTTATCAGAAAGCTGGAAGTTAAATTCATCGAAGCATTTTGTTGGCTCGATCAAACATAGGCTGCGCTGCGCTTGTGTTTGTTCAGCTTGGCAGGGTACTAGGATTTGTCAATAGTTTGCAGTTCAGTGTTTCTCATACTCTTGTTTGCAGTAGTTTTCTCTTGTCATAAACAGTGCTAGAAAGACTATAATGTCAACGTTGTAAATGTTGTGACAGCAAACAAAATCTTTTGTTCCGAGAGTGCAAGTTAAAAAATTAAAAATGTAGTGTTGTAATTTTTACATGTTTGCGCTTGCTTTTTTGGTTGTCAATTTATAAACACACAATTTTTTTTGTTCTTTTTATTTATTTATTCTTGTAGTTTCTAAAGTACTGTATACAGTACACATTTTGGCGCTGTAGGAATTAAACATAGTATTTAGGAGAGAATAATAGAATATTGCATGTTGTGAATTTCGCATTTTTGGCGGCAGTCCAAACTGATAGCTTGTGAAATAAATAACAAAAAAATTGTAATATATAAATCATTTATCAGTAATCATTTTAACATTTTGATATCATGAACTAGAAAGTTGTGTTGAGTGTAGCGCACGATTACTTTTAAAGCAAATATTGACTTACTGATGATAATTTTGTAAAGCAAATATCTAATTATTTTAAGGTATTTTTTTCTTCAATTCATTGAAGAAAGTTGACTTTTGAAAATTTCTATTAATTTTAGAACAAAAAATTGTGAATTTAGTTGTTCAGGCAGATGATGTACTGTACTACACTGTATAACACATACGAGCTGATGATGTATGAGAAATTAAATTTTTTCTTAATATTATTATGCTAGCATGAAAATGTAATGTACATGTACTGACATAACCGATGTTAGCTTAATTAGGTTATAAAACATTTCTGTCACAGGCGGAAAGTGTGCTGATTTAAGAATAAATTTATGATGTTGAATATGGATCATGATGGTCATGTCCTACCTGTTAATCTTATGCTAAAGGAGCCATGAAAGAAAATTGCATAATGCACTTAAAGTAATGCAGATAGAAAGAAGAAAAGAGGATGAAATATTAAGTAATAGGTTCTGAAATTGAATACACAAAAGTGGTTGAAATTCGGGACTGATGAATAAAATTGTTTGCTAGTTGGATTATTCGAATTGCGTTAATTGCAGTATGTGAATTGCAGTAGAGTGAATGTTGATGTAATTTTTTATTATTTTTAATTGGAACAAGTTATAATAAATTGTGACTATTAGATTTGTATGAGGTTGGAAATGTAGGATTGAACATTATAAGTTTTGTCGATTTGTAATATAATACCCAACGTGTTATGGTGTTTGTAGTAACAATTGTGCAATATAAGTTATACATCATGGTAGGCCTAGTTTTAATTAAAAAATTTCAGTCCCGTTATTCATATCATGGTAGTTGTTATTTTCTTGGAATTAGAAAAATACTGAATAATTTACAGAAGTCCTTCATTAATGCGAGTTTTGTATATTCGATTTTGCTACGAAGCATTCTTCTTGCCAAGTACCAGTAGTGTATATGTGTCATAGTTGTTTAACTTGGTAGACGAATTGATGGATTTTCCAGAATATTTCGTTATTCAACATCCGATGAGTCCCAGTTATCTGGCATCTATTGAGGAATGTGCGTGTACCGGTTAACAGATGACTATACCGGATGTGGGTGAGATAATTTTGTCGAAACCAAACAAAGGAGGAATCGCACCTTGTAATACAGCATTTAAAATTACAATGAAAATAGAATGTAGTGCACTTACTAAGAGTGCATTAATGCTACTTGAGATATTCAAAAATGTTTGCTTGCAATTTGAAATGGACACGCAAAGAAATGTTCTGTCGAGTGAAATCTTTTGCGTGTATCAAATTAACAGCAATCAATGGAAATTTGGTGTATTTGTACCAAATTAACAACTGACAAGATGGTGAACGTGCATGATATGCAACAACATTGGACGTTAACTACAATACCGTATGTACATTGGAAATGTGGTGCAAAATTAAAGTTGATGCTGGTTACTTGAGTGCCTGGATAACTGATGGTTTTACTGAATTCAATTGGTTTAGACATAAAGAAATGTTTTACAAGTTTGATTGACAAGTGTGATTGCAAGGTTTATAATCGTTATGCTACAGTAAAGTGTCTTGGTTATGCTACTTGAACGGAACTGGATAATTGAAATGTCCGATTACAGAAGATATTATGTCGGTTTAGTTTTACTTATCGCCCTATAACAAGACCAACACAATTAGCATAGTTTTTTTTATTCCTTGCTAGTTTTCATGCACAGTAATAACTTTTTTTTTCATTATGTTGATGAAAGTGTTTTGAATTTATTTTTTTTTTGTACCACTTGACTTTTGTTCTGTACATCCAACAAAATGTTGGATAACCGAATAATCGAGATTTGATTATATTAACATATTCTTGTACTTTTTCAGCTGAAATCACTTTCATTACTGATACATAGGCCTACGTTAGAGTTGGTTTTTTATATGTGTAACTCAACCTTATAAACGTAAGCGTAACTTTACAAAAACACTTCATTCTAGTAAAGAAAAAACCAGCAAACAGTAAAAAGAACAAAAGAATTTTTATCGTTAGTGTTGGTATGATTGCTAGTGTTTTATTCTGCTTGGCTACCCAGGTACAGATGGTTCATGGCAAAAGACAGATGATAAATGAAGATTTCGAGGAAAACGGTGGGGAGGAAACAGATGTTTTCATCTGGGCATGGCTAGTGTGGAACAATTCAGCCTCGGAATTCGCACCGTAATTCAGTGTACAGGGTGAAACATTTTGGTGAATGTTGGAGTTCTGCACTTTGTGTTTTATAAACCCACCAAAACTTCAGGTTGATTAATGAAACCGTTTGATTTTTTATTAGATGTCGTGTTTAATGGCGAATATATAATAAATATTAATTTAATGACACCTTTCATGGCGTTTAATGCTGTTAGAAAGATTTTGTTTTCGCATGTATAGTTTCCACAGTTCAAGATGAATGAATCGAGAAATAACTTTAATGATCGAAAATATCGAAAACAAATGCACCCAATCTACATTAACTCTTTGTATAGGGATCCTCGTTTTATGCGAGGTTACGTTTTGAGTAAACTTCGCAATGTTCAAATTATCGTGAAGTGGCAAAAACTGCATCAGACTATCCGATCAGTCACTCTCACACAAAATCGCATAATAGCATTATTTTGTTGCATATAACGAACATCGCTTGTTTTGAAACCATTCAAACGTGCAGAATGAAAAACACGTTTTCAGTGACTTGCCTTAAAACAACGAATTCAAGTGCAAGTCAAAGCTTGTTTTGAAGCGATTCGTTGAAAATGTGCAGAACCCAGTGCAAAAAGCATGACCAGAGAGGTTATATGTCGTTGCATATCAGAAAAATCGCATATAAGGAACTCGCTTAAATAGAAACAAAGTCTGATAATTCAAGATCCACATTATGGTAAAACTGCAGCAGAGAGTCCATTGCCAGTCACTTGTGCACCAACACACAAAATTGCAGAACTTTCTCGCATATAACCAGCATTGGGAGAATTTCTCCCATTATCGCATATTAGCGAAATCGATTTCAGTATGAGGAACTCAAGGACTTCCTTGTAGTGTATTTTTTTTTTATTATCTAGAAATTTATTTTTTGTTGCAGTTCCCAACAATCTTAAAATTCAACCCACAGGTGTTTTAGTGATTTAGCTTGTACTTACTTCAATTAACACGAGTCAGTTTGATTGACACACATGCCCAATACAAAATTATATAATGCTTTCACGTGAATGAAGTGAATGCATAATAAGCAATTTTCTTCATGCTTACACTTTCTTAGAATGCAAAAAATAAATTTTCATTCACGATATCCTGCATGTCATTTATTATGTGGGAAGCCTTTTTTTTTCATACTCAAAGCGCAAAGGACATAAAGTAATTGGTAAATACGGTTGTTAGGATTATACACTCATTTGTAACCACTTTTCTCTGGCGTTACTGATTTTCAACAAATCTCTTGGTTACATACAATCTGAAAAAGCGAATCAGATGTACTAAAGATGAAGTATGTGAAAACATGGAAAATTAGACTTAATTTGTTGCGAATCACCATTTTAAAATGGGTAAACATGGAGGTCCTTGGTATTTGACATAAATGGAAACTCGCAAATATCGAAATTTCCATGAAGTAGACGAAAAAATTCTTCAGCGTTCAATCACTTGTGTGCTGCACGTAATCACATAACAAAAAAAAAATTTGTCTCACAAAATCGCATAATGACGAAAGTTTTTGTCGCATATAATGAGCATTGTATGGAAGTACTGTATTTTTTTCATTGCGAATACAGAACTGAATAAATCGAGGGTCTCTGTATTGGTAGCCAGTGCTTGGGAGTTCTATAACATGTAGGAGAGTAATTTAACAAGTTCCGGAATTTGAAATAATTAAATAATCATTTCTTTCTGGGAACTTTTTGAACAACAGTACCCTTCCAAGTCAAATTATATATTGAAATTTTGACACAATGTTAAACAGTAACATCGTTGATATTAGACTTAATGTCATTAGACTTGATGTTGAGATTAACACTTCATGTTTTTTTGGTTTGTTTTTTAGTTTTTTCTAGTTTTTATTTTTCTAAAGTTACAAATGCAAAGAGTTGTGAAAGAAAAAGTGTTGGCGACATTAAACTTTGGAACTTCTGCAAGGTCGAATATAGATGTGTGTATATATATTAATTAAACTTAAACCTACGAGCTGTAAGATAAAATTACTATGATTTTCTAACCACGTGGTTTTTTCAGGCGAGGCCGTTAAATGTATTCCTATAGGCTACAGAAGGCTAACGTTTTTCTGTATCAATAGATTTTTTTTTTAATACAACTCACATGTCACATGTAGTATTTACAATAATACATGTAGCAATCATTTCTGTTAATTTTTATTATACCTGTTCACTTAAAAAACCATAGTGAATACTTTCATGGTAATGCTCCAGGGTGTCCCATAGCCAGAACACGTGCTCTTATGTCACATCGTTCAAAATTCATATGTTCACTGGGTTTAATCTTGAACTTCTACAGGGGGTGTTTTAAGTAGACAGGGTATCCTAAACCCTACAGGTGTCCTAAGTTTGGAAACATCATAATGAAATTATGACAGATGCATTTTATAACTTTACAACATAAACTTTTGAATTGCTAATGGTCGTTCTAGTTGAGGGCTTAACCAGACCTCCTGTATAATGTGTTATGCTAGTGTATTACAAAGGCTAGTTTCTTCCTTGATAAATGATTTTTAACTAACTTTTTTCTGAAGTTTACGTGTGTTATTAACTTTATGTCCACATCTTCATTTTGGTTACATTTTTTCACAATAATGAATGCTCTCATGATTAGTACTGCAGGGTGTCTCATAGGGCACACATTACATAACGTTATTCAATTGCAATCTTAATTATATGTATGAGTCGAGTCTTGAACATCTTCTACAGTGTGTTCTGCAAGTCTGGCAAGAGCATAATCTAAGCGCATCATGGAAACCTTAATAGATTGCATATTGTACACAAAAGATTCAGGGCTTAGACATTCTATATAATGTGTTTATATATTTGTAAACTAAAGGCTAGTTTATTTTGATAGCTAATTTTCAGGTGAAACTCAAAATGTATAATTGCTTTTACATTTTTGTTAATACAGTATATGTAAAATATTCTAGCATAGGAAATGTTTTCATGATTAGTACTACAGGGGATCCGTAGGTCGTATACATATTACATCACGTTCATTCAGTAAATTCTTTCATGATTATTACTACAGGGTGTCCCGTAGGGTACTAATTACATAACGTTGTACAATTTCAATCTGAATTGCATGTACATTAAATTGAATTTCGAGCATCTACAGGGTGTCTTTCAAGTCTAGAAAAAAGTGTATAATTTTGACATTGAAACTTTTAACTATTAAAAAAAAGATGCACTTAATGTACTCAATGATCCAACACTCAACAGACACCCTGTATAATGTGTTATGGTTTGTAAGTACAGTATAAGATACTTTTAATGCTTAATAATAATCTCATAAGCATTGCATTTTCAACTACTACTGGAACATTAGTATTATACGTAGTGAAACGTACGTACGGGCAGCCTGACAAAATGATTAGCATTCGTGAATGAGTGTAACCAGTATTCATAGTGACAAATTACGTGTCAATTTAAAAATTACTGCTGTTAACCGTGTTGAGGCAAGTGATATATAAATTGTTATGTTATTATTTATAGCATAAATTACACCCTAGCCTGTGAAGTGAGTTAAATGTGTGACAGCTTTCTTTCCTAACCTAGGGCCAAAACTATAAACATCAGTGAAATTTATGTCAAAGCGATAAGATCAGACTAAATGCTCAATCGAGCTAAATGTTCAGCATCATGACAAGGCTAAAAGTAATGGTAATTCGGGTCTAGTGGTATTTTTTTTGTTTCTTCCAACCATTTAGCACTGGCAACGAAGCAGTTAATGTAAGAAACATAACAATGCAGACAGACTGGAACTTGACATGTTTGTCTAGTGAGTTTTCATGTCGGTATGAAGAAAAAATAGCCTCAAGGACAAGCATATTCTCATGTATCTGAGTTTTGTTTTTGTGTACTGTGTACTGTTTGTTGGGAAGATTAAATAACACCAGGAAAACAATAGAATCTACACGGGAGCTTGCGTCTTCATGGAACTTTGCAGTGAAGTTATATTCTAATCTTTTTCATCTGAGGAGAATCACCATGATCTAATCACTGTTTTATCTACTAATATTCACTACACACAGTGGAGTTTTTTTTATCATCGCCTGTAATGATTCGTTACAGATGTTATGCGGGTTTTTTGTTGTTGTTTGATTTGAACAATGTACAGATGATTTATTGTTTGGAGTGCGTTTAAAGTAGAACAATCTCGAATGTTAACTTCTGCTAATTTGATAAGATCGAAATGAAGATAAGTGGTAAAAATGAAACACATATTTGTGTAATACTTATTTGTTAGTAGTGATACAGTGGGCATTGTTTGTTTTTTTGTGATCACATCAAGAGAGAGTCTAATTGATAACCAACAAAACAAGATCAAGTTGGAAGTTACCAGACGTCATCAAGAAAATATTCATAATTAAAATTGATTTTATGCTGTAATTCCTGAATATTCATGTGCATAATAAAATGAACAATTGGTGACTACATGTTGGCTGTTTGATTGTAGCCTATCCTAGTTGTAAGTCGTATGATAAATGTATTCAGGGCAAAAGTTTTGGTAGTAGCCTGTTTTAAGGAGAAAATTCACCTTCCAGACCTTCTAAGAAAATGCTCTAAATTTAATACATTTTTGCTTTATACAGTATCCTACCTACATCATAAAATCCTGTTCCACTACTTTCACCCTCATCTACCCATCGTTCCGGCAGTTTTCGATTTAATAAAGTTAATGTTTGGCCAAATGACATGCCTTAACGGACGTCTGTGCAGTTCTTAAACCACACACAAATACCTACCTACCATTTTTAGTACGTATGAAAGACTTCGGGCATAACGATAAACCACATTTTAAATTGTTCAGAAGAGTCGTTTTTCTGATGAGAAACTCCATAAATAAAGTACCATGTTGAGCAACAAGGTGATTATATTATGCTGCCATTTTCTGGAAATCTAGGAAGTAAATAAAGTAACAAGCTAGAAGCTGTACTGAGGTACAGTTTGATGTGAAAGTGTCATTTTTTGAAAAAGTGGCTTGGCTATCGCTATATTGCTCGGAGCCCTTTGTATATTGAAAATTGATGTTTGTAGGCGATTAATTTAATATTATGCGTGTACAACAAATCCCCCCAACCCCTCCTCCCAACCCAAATCTTAAGCAAAAGCTAGCTCTGTTCATCTAGCTCTATCCAAAGAGCTCTAAATCCGTCTAGCTCTATCCAAACCAAAATACTGGATAAGCTCTTGGAGGTTGAAGTCAAAGAGATTTCCTGTAAATTCTCAATAGTTTCTACTTTTCCCATGATGCAGCTCATTTTCTTCCTTGTAAATTTTATTGTAATTTTTAGGCTAGATAGAAGATTCAGTGTCCCTGATGAAAAAATTCAAATGTCTAGCATGAGAAGTACTGAATGAAGTGCATTAAGTATATAATCACGTAAGATAGGCATCACATGCTCAGTTAAACAAAAGTATCAGTTTTGGTAATAAAAAATAGACAAATTTATATAATCACATCACTATCTTTAGTCCACGGTCTCTACAAGGATTAGCTTCGTGCAAATCAAACCCCCCCAAAACCTAGCACAAATTAATATCGCATAAATCGAGATTCCCATAAAATGGGAAAACTGCAGGAGCCAATTTTAGCATGGGGGTCGTCAGCTTTGCACCACACGTGGGTGGCATACACATTGTGATACAGGTGCAGGAACATTAATTCACTTGTACATCACCACACAATTAATAAATGCATTTTTTTGCATAACGCGCATTTGGGAGAATTTTTTTTTTATTAGCAAAATCACATATATTGAATTCATATAAATTGAGGAGGACTCCCTGTAATTACCTTCGTAAATTGTTAATTTTTTTCAATAACAATTACGATTTTGACAGACATAACTTATTGATCTTGTGTGCACACACAACTGGGAGTAACTTACTTATGGACAGATGTTCATACACAGAAGTGTATGGCTTATCATGCTTGGATGTGGCCTACACGACTTAACTTTTCAGATAATTACACCTAGACTAAGAAGTTACAAAGTCTTTATAATTACATTTTAAGTTAAATCATGAAAGATGATTCTTAAGATTAATACAGACCAAAAGATAGACACGAATACATTCGCACCTCATACAGCAAGTTAAATTGGGTGCAGGTAAGACCCTCATTATGGGGAAAACTCGTTGTATTTACAAAATTCACTCACATTCACCCCAGTCTTTCTTACAACTTTTCGTTTAGTGTTATCAGTGAGGTATTTTCTTTTTCTTTCGCTCATTTTGGGAGTTTATTGTTAGTTAGTTCATTAATTAGAAAACATTGGAAACCTTGCTGTTGGAGACAAGATTATGCACAGAGTTGAAAGTTTATTACTGTACAGGGGGTTGTCTCTTGCATCACTGACCGATGTTCGAAATTTTGCTCCTTGTATGATAGCACTTGTTTATGTGAAATCTTATTGGAGTATCCCGTTCGTTATATAGCATGATTATAAGAAGCTCAACTAGTCATTTAAGTGCTACAGCTTATTGACATTTTTATACACACAATGGTGGGGCAAGATTGGGGGACGGGGCATCTGTATTTCTGTGTAATGTAAGTGAAATTTTTGTCTCAATTGAATCGTCTGGTTTGGAACTGAACTCCAGTGTATGTGTGCTTACAAAATGATTGTGATTACAATTAGTATCAAAAAGCAGGTTTGATTTGTTCTGCAACACAATGGAAAAAAACACATTAAGTGTTGGAACTATGGATGATGTATTGTATGATGTGTGTGTGCAATTGAGCAAGGTCATGAGTTGTTGAAAAAGAATTATGAGTTTTGTGACATAATGAGAGAGAGGAAACGTTTATAATTTCAATGGAACGAATAAGCAAGAAACTGACCCGGCATCATAATTGTTAAAGTGCTGTATGGATGCTAAATGATGGAAGGAAGTGTCAGTGAAACATCTCGTGAAACATTCCACATTCAGTGGTTTTTGTTGAATAATTATCCAGAAAAGTTGTTTTGAATAATGGGATACATGGACCATACAAATGCTGTGGCCATACAAAATATTTATATGAATGGTAATACAGTACAGTAATAAGAATTATGTGAATGAATGATAATGCAGTAATACAGATTATGTAGCAGCAGTTATTTTTGTTTGTTTTTAATTTAATAGAAAATTCAACTATGGAATTTTTTCTTAGAAATCTAATTGGTAACAATGACAGCTGACAGACAGCCTGTAGAAAATAAAACAGCTTTGTTTTATTTTCTACAGTGACTATACATTAAGCTTAATTGTAAAACTTCGTGGAATTTATGTACTAGTTTTTTTGTTACGATTTGTAAACAATGAGGTGTAAAAGTTTTAGATAATACAATTTTTTTATAAGATGGTGCAAGTCATTGCTTTTTCGAAAAATTAGAATCGTAAACCATACAAATACCATAGTTGTAATAATATTTATGGGAATGTTAATACAGTAATATAGATTTTATTTTTGTTTATTTTTTGTGGTACTTTTGGATTAGATGCCAGTCCTGCTTGTGCCTTGTGGTGGTGCTATTTGCTACCTACAGTAGACTCTTGATCATTCCTTGCATAGAGGGGTACCAAATTAGAGAGAATTCCGGATAACTACGAGTGCATAAAAAACATTAGTTTAATTCTTGATTGAACTTAATTTTGCAATTTTTCTCTATTTAGTATTTTTAAAAAACAAAACACCTAAATAAGAGATAAATATATTATATTGATTAAAAAAACCACAGTATGTAATATTCATGTTTCATCTACTGATATCAGGCTGTAACTCCCCTTTTTTACTTAACTGCATGAGGCCGGATTATAGTCAGATATGTTTTTAAACCTACTGTATTCGGTTATGGGTTTGAAAGTTAGGTTCGGTTAGTTAAACAAAAACTTACTAAATAGATCATTACTACTTCATTAATCATGCGTTTAATACATTTTTGTTTAACTAACTTAATCTGCAAAACCAAACGAGTAGCGCCACAAGCTGGGCGAACATCAAATTCAATAATACCTTTTTTGTTAATTTAGCTGAAAATCTGACAATGAACAATTTCTTTATTGTAAATGTTAAATTTAATTGGTAACAGCCTATTGTGTGCTATAAAAATTAAACCCATCCAACACTGTGTCAATACGTCAAAACTTGAAGAAAAATATTTTTCTTTTATCATTTGTAAACAATGAGATGTAAGAAGTTCTAGATCAAGATATAAGTAATTGAGATTTTTTTGATAAGAGTATGCTAGTTATCGCAATTGTTTTTTTACTCTGTATTAATTGACATCATGAAATGTTCCATCTAGATAAGATTACATTTTTACTATGAAAGGAAAGATCGCTTTAATTCAACTAGTTTGACTGCCAGTAACTTTTTATTGGATTTGCTTCTGTTGTAGATAAATGCCAAGGTTACAGGCTTCCCCAGTTAAATTCTGTTTAATTTCACTTTTGGTGGTCATCTGGATGATGCTGTTCAGTTGGAAGTTTATTATCTTAATCTTCAAATTAATGTATACTCATGTCTACATTTTTGTATCATATGACTATAAACTGATATGTGATGCTGAAACCGAGTTCGTTGTACTTTCGTGGATGTCAGACTTGTTTTTTGTGTTCAAGTTTTAAGTATTGACAAACAAAAGCAGGTAGAGGTTTATGACCAGTGTTGCACCCACGAATGCAGCTTTTTAGCTTGTTCTTGCTTAATTCACAGGTACGCAACATGATATATGATAGGGGTTGCTGCCTTTCAAGTATAAAATTACCAGACATTTTTTACAATCCAATAAAATGTGATCTGCAGCATTGTACAAGGATTTATATTATACATGTATAATATATATTGTATATACTTCAACCAAATCCTGCATATGCTCCACAATTTCAGACATGTATACAGGGGGAGTTGTGAGGGGTCATGACCAGAGACCTACCTGTAAATATGATTTGAGGCGAATTGTTTTTAAAAATCTTATTGACAGGTTTACCAAATAAGCAAAAAATTGGATTTGATTTGGATTTCTTTATATTATTATAATTGATTTATTACTATGTATCGATAATTCCTTATACTGTATATAAAGGATATGTGTAGATAGTTCCTGCCTTATGCATTGTGTGCCCCCCTCTAAACTGGAGGTTTGTATATATGCCTGCACAATCTCTGAAAATACTGGGGGGAGGGCTAAAAGGTTTTCTCAAAAATTAGGTTTCTTGTTAGGACTGTTATGTCTTATTTCATAACCATTTCCAATACGATGTTCAATTTATAGTGTCATGTAGGCGAAAGTTACTGAATTCCATTTTTTTAAAAGAAAGATGACTAATGACTTTTTTGATACCATATGAGAAAAGTGTAAAATTCAGAAAGAATGGTTAACATATTGGTGAAACTTTAAATTTGCAGTATTTTAAAAGACAGAAAAAACTGTTGGGATTTCAAGAAACTATTGAACTGAACATTTCGAGGTGAAAAGTCAATCATAATGATAGAAGAGATCAAATGTGACTTAACTACAAAATAAAAGATGCTACGAAATTCATTGATGCCTTTGGCGATTTTAATTTCTGATTAAAATTCATTGAACATTAACATTATCAAAACTTTTCGACCATGTTGCCGACATGGTTGGATTTTATTCTGCAGGGACCTGCTTTATAATTAGGCTCCAGAAGTGTTAAATCAAGAGGCTACAAAATTCTAGCAGTTTAAAAATTTTTTTTTTTTTTGGTCATTTATAATTGAAGTGCTTATTTTCAATTCCAAGTGCCCTAACCAGGAAATAACTGAAATTTATCTATTAAGCTTCAGATGAATCATGCAGGATCTTACATGTAAAGTAATCTCAGAGATTGAACTTTCTCTTAAATTTCAATCCTGTAATAGCAATACAAGTATATTCACAAGTTGACTTCACTTAACAATTAGTCAAAAACATGATCAGTATGGAATCCTTAACCTACCTAATATGACAATTATATAATTTCATTTCAATAGGGCTTTTTTATCACCATGATGCCGTCTTGCTTTTTACAACATCTGTTCCTACTTGTCCAGCATTCTTTTCAATAATGTTAAGGGTCTTACTTTTTTAACACTCGATACCCATTAATTACTTAGTGTAGCGAATACCGGCTTATCTCAGTAATATGGTGAGTTGGGACCAGATCACGCCGTAAAGTGAAAACAGCCTTAATATAAAGCAAAGCAAGGCCTTTTGATGTGAAACATCTTAGGGCTCATGACAGGTTTTCTTATGAGTAATGGGTTATCCAAAACAACATGAACTGGAAACGAGATTGAAATTATATAAAATGATGTCATTTCATTCACTAATGTTGTAAACACGTAGTAGTACAACAACTGTTTATTTGTTTTAAAGTTGAGTTATGTAAAGCACACAGTTCAAAACAATGAGAACAAGAGTTAAATACATCAAATATGACAAACACAATTATCACTACATTACAGCAGTATTGGAGGAACCGTCAACTTCGACAGAATTATTAAATCGTCCAGCATTTTAAACGTTGAATAGAATATAACTTTGAAAGGATATATTTTATTTTTGATTTAATAGAATAGATCAATAATTACATGTATTCATAAAAATGTTTTTGTTATCTTGTTTTTGTTTCAAAGATATATGTTCTGTTATAATGAATGAATTTCTAAAATTTAAAGCCATTTCTTTTTTGTGTGATACATTTTCAAGATGGTCAAAACCAGTGCAACGTGCATTGTGCTTGAACACAGAGTTTAAAGCAAACACGTGCAAAGCATAAATACGACCTGCTCGTTCCAGTGGTGAGATATGTAAGCATACAAGGCTTGTTTAAAACAGCAGACGCATGCATGCATGCATGCCAACAAAATGAATAAATGACTAAAAAAAAAAGATCTTCACATGCATCTGTAGTAAGTTTATGTTGTCCAGGCTCACGTTACTTTTTCACTTGCCAGTAATTAAAAGCCTTAAAACATTAGTAATTTATGTACTTACTGCACTACACTAGTATGTTGTGTACTTAATACACAAAGTACGAGGGTGGGTGGAAAAGTAACGCCTCCAAGCACAGTGCGCAGTGCACGAAACTTTGGTGATTGCATTTTGTTTCCAGTTGATAAGTCTGCGCAGTCGGGTAAAAATACGGTATTAATGTATTTGCGAGGGGGAGCCCCCAAGATTTCGACTGCCTAGGGGCCTCCACAGGGCTTAATCCGGCACTGAATGCACTGGATTTCTTCTGGATTTTAACCCCTCCATCTTGGAGAGCTGATTGTAACATCATGATGTCACTATACTGTTCACTGGTCTGGTGTCACTTGTTGTAGGGTTCAATAATGTTCTCTTCGGCTTGACCATTGTACCTGTTATGGCTTAAGAGCATCATCATGCTGGTATCCGCATAACTTAGGTGTATTCAGAACAAGCCCTAGCATCAGTATGTGTGAAGAGACTGGCGAGCTTTCATTCCACCATCTTTTGAAGTTGTCAATTGCACCATGTGGCACAGCTTTTCTGCTAGCCCTGACAATTCTGCATACTAGTGTGTGTTTAATCCACCTAACATGCAGCTTTATGCTTGGAAAAGGCCACTTGCCCATTGGATGTGCATGTTATTTGCATCCTGCTGCATGGTTCTTGTGTTTTCCATTCAATTATCTCATACTCTGGGGATGCTTCCAGACATGGCTTTTGTCATGGAGCTGAACCATTTACAGAAGGCCTCCACTTTTTCTGCAGAGTGTTTGTTTTTTCAAGCAGTTTCTACACCATGATCGCTACTGTGAAGTCATGTATGGATAGGTCAAAGAATGGGGATTGGGTAGGTTTTGGATATGTCCTGCTTTTTCACCTTTAGTGTGCATTTTCTATCTCGATACTTGTTTTCTGCGAAACTTGTGGCAATTGAGAAGGCCCTGCCACTCTGTCTTTGCAGCCTTGCTTTGCGATTCCTGGTCTGCTCTGACTCTGTGTGAGTTTTAAGCATTACAAGACTTCTACTTTCCTCATCTCCTGGTTCATTTTGTCCACGGTCTGGTTCATTGCCTTGCCGAATCAGGCAAGCCAGTGGTTTTCATTTGGGTGCCAGATCACACTGGCTGTCTAGGTAATGAGCCGATGGATGGTGCTACCAAGGCATTGCTTTTGAAACCTAACTTCACTTTCAAAGTTCCATTAGCTTACCTGCAAATCTTGCAAAAGAGTCATACCCACTATGAGTCGGCTGCAGTGAATAAGAAGTTGCGTGCCATAAAAGACACAATCATGGTGTGAATGACTTTTTCTCTAATATTCGGAAGAAGAGAGCAATGCTGACACAGTTATGAATTGGACACACAATTGAAGGCTTGCCCAGAATAACATTGCATGAGCCAAAAATTTATAGTTTTTGAGTAAATGGCAAAAGAATATTCAGCAACATATTGATGGTCATATAGGCTTATTAGGTGATAAATGTCAAAGTGATATATGTATGTTTTAGGTAGGTATGAGTTTGTCTGTTGGCGGCACTAGCTAGGCACTAGCGGCACCAGCTATGGATGGTTCATAATCTCAATATTAAATTTTTGGCCCTTGCAACGTTATTCTGGTCAAGTCTTCAATTCTCTCATGATGCTTTTGTGGAAGATTTTCACTCATGTGTTTGTGATCTCAGTGTGAAACGTACATTTGCATAGTAAATTGTGCAAAACAAAAGCAAATTTAGCTCAAATAGTTTAATTTCAATTTTTTTAAACAACTTCAATTTCCCCACCCTCAAGTACATAATGAAACAAAAAACTAAGGTAAATAAAAGATAACTTACCCTAGGTAACTGACCGGGTGGAACCATTCAAATAGTTCCACCCGGTCAGTTACCTAGGGTAAGTTATCTTTTATTTACCTTAGTTTTTTGTTTCATTCCGTGCTTTTGCACGGAAAATCCATCTAGTAAAATATAAACACCAACAGAAGAAAGTTCTAACATACTGACTAAATAATAGTCTTTTAAATGCATTAAAAATTGACAATGATTTATAAATAAGAAATTTACCTTCATCAAGAAACGCATAGGCAATTTCATGACTGATTAATGTACCCAGCATTCCAAAATTCACAGCCCTGAAATGAGTCAAATATGTTAACACATATTGATGGAAAAAAATAAACTGCATAACACTGTTTTAGCAATCTGCAAAGTGAATGATTTGGTTTGAACTTACATCAAGCCATCGTTTTGGAAATATGGGAACTGTAGACGAGCAAACGGAAGCCCTGCATGGTTAAAATTCAAAACTTAAGATTAAAATGGTACTTTCAATCATGGTGTATTACGTTAGTTTAAAACATATACAAAAATGTCACTTCATACACCTACGCTAATGTTAAATAAAACCAAATGTTACAAAAAGTATCGTTCAGCCATCAAAACAAAATCTAATAATTAAATATTTGGATTTTAATATGCAGATAAATGTAGGCAACCAAATGTCTTTATGTTGTAGACTGGTCTAAAACGATTTAATAATATGCATTTTTAGGAACAACGACGTAAGTGAGTTTTACACTGTTTTTTTACCCAACTCCTCAATTACAACTGCCAAAAATGTATAACAGTATGGTCAGTTCGTAAAATTTAGATCATTTTTATGAAGGATGCATTCCTAGTCATTAAGTTGGGACTTTTCCAAACTTGATAAGATGAATATCAAGGGGTCGAAAAAGCGGTTACAGAATAATAATTAAAATTAAAATCAGTTACACAAAGACATTCACTGACGTGTCACAAACAAACTTGAAATGTAATCTTATGATGGTTATAATACAATATCACCATCGTTAACTACATGGTTATACAATACTGTAATTGTGATGATTGTTACAAATTAATTTAGTTTGCATAATGCAGTTTCACTTCTAAAATGAATGCATGAATGCATGCTGTATATAAAACTTAGCTTACAAATAGAATTCGTATCTCTTTGATAAAATGCATTCACTTCCAAAGGACTCGAATCCCTTTTCCATCTAATATCAAACGAATGCATTTAAACACTTACAAAGATTAAAATAAATCAACTCTATTACAGGAAGTCCTCAATTTATGATGGGTAATATGTTGTACACCAACCTTGTATATACTGAAAATTGCTTGAATCAAAATTTTCATGAAGTATACTTTGACATTCACTTATACACCACCATAGACAATGAATAGTAGCTAAATTTTCTCACACAATAATGTAAGATAATTTATGCCACTGTATATTAGCAAAATTTCATTATAAGAAACTTACATAAATAGAGGACCTTTCAGTATACGAGCGTATGTAACAAAACCCATCATATTAAAATAAAAACACTACGTTTTATGAAAACTTACATTTTTAATTCAAATTCAGTGTCATCAGCAAGTGGAATGTTTCTCTCTCGATCAGCACGAAGAAATGACAGGTAGTTTTCAAAGTGAGTTGATTTTATGTGAGGTATCTACAAAACATATACAAGAATATATATTTGCATTAACAATCATTGTAATAAAAAAAGTCTGTTGCATTCATGGATGTGCTTAAACTCACAGTGTGTTTGTATAATTTATCCAGTGCGACATCGTCAAAAATAATATCAGGATTACCAATAAATAGAAGGGTTTCGTTCACCTGAAAGTGAATATTTTACGGTGGTAACAACGTATAAGTCATTGTATCGCAGACTTCATTTGATACAAGTTTATACTAAATATATCAACATATAACAAATCTTACCTTTGTAAGAGCGGCTTCTTTTGTTTCTTCATTTAACCAGGTACTTGACTGGATAATCTCCTTGTGAGCTTTTAGTACCAATTGAATCATTTGATCAGCCTGAGAAAATACTGTACGTATGTTATTATTCATTCAAAATAATCCATGGAAATATAGAATTCTAAAATTAAAATTGGAATTACAACAGCAAAATAATGTCTTACACTTTCTTTTGCATTCGTATCAATGTATTTCTGTATGAACAAACGAGTCAATACCAGATTAAAAGGCCTTTTTAATGTATCGAGACAAAACATCCACCTGTATGTATGAAAAAAAACGTATAGCATTTAAAAAAAACTAAAATCGTACACAAGAAAAGCAATCTTATCTGATAATTTAGCGTGTTTATCATGAGATGTAAACATTTGAAAAATGTTTAAATCTCATGTTAATGTCCATTATTTTTCATATCGGGTTATACAAATATAATCCTTGGTGGAGCGGAAGCAGAAACTCAAAAAGTTTATGTGGGAATTTTGTAGTGAGTGTCAGAACCGCACTGGCGCTGTAGTCCATCATTTCCCAAAATGGCGAATCCGAGCGACAGAACACAGATTGTGTGGTGATATGTAGAAACTAATACAAGTCACATGGGCAGTGGCGTAGCGCCATGGAGCAAAGTGGAGCAATTGCTCCAGGGCGCCACGGGCTGAGGGGCGCCTGCTTGGCGCGGGAGCAAAATAAAATATTGATTTGTAAGCTCAAAATTATATTTCATTCTGAAAAAAACATACATGAAATACACATGTTTATTCTACTAGTCTAGATTATATATCCATGGTTGATTATATACCCAGTCTAGATTATA
>JAQIWH010000983.1:0-37009 GCA_034695005.1 Cryptops parisi | reverse complement strand
ATGAATCAGCCAATGGTTGACAAGCGTACCTCTCACACGTTTCAGTTGCTGTGTGATCAGTGGTCACACAGTGATCATCTAGCTCGCCTCTTGACTGCCTCAAGCTAATTTTGTGTCAGCTTATGTGAAATGGAGTATAGAAATTTTTGTGTTTTATTTTTTGTAAGTTTTTTGAATTGAGCATAAACAGTACTAGAAAATGGTTTTTGGTTGACATTAAATATTAATACATAAATGAGGTTACTAATTTTTAGGCTGTTTTTTTCGAATATTTTTAATATAATGTCTGGTGATTATTTTTTTCTGGAATGATTAATTTTTCTTGGTTTTTTTCTTGTCAATTCAAACAGTTGATACAATTTTTTAACTTTTTTTATTTAATTTATACTCCGAGATTGAAATGATTCAACATCTTAGAGCTCTTTTTTTGTTAAATTTTTAATCACCTACAGAGTTAAAATTTTTAACAGGCTGGGGTCATGGACCATTTTGTTGTATTAAATTTAGACGGACCATTGTCCAGTTCAAGTCTAAAATTTTGTCACACGAAATGTCCATTCTTCCTCAAAAAGTGTTTGTTGACGTTATACCTACATCTTAAGCCATTTTAACCCACCACACATTGTTGTACACAAAGATAAAATGCTTTTTTCTTACTACCTACTCATAGTATGTTATCTCATTACGTGAGCATCCATTCATTGTTGAGAGTATAAAACTGATCCATCCAAATAAACACTTAACAGATTTCAGCCAAAAATATATTTTCACTTGTTAGTTTCAGTAATGACGAGGTTGTATGAAAGGTTATCAAAAACGTAGCTTGTTAATTACTTTTTTGTTTGTTTTTTCAAGAATAAAAATTGAGCATACACCTTTAGAAAATGGTCTACTGTCCGAAATTACAATCAAACATTCTGCAGCTGATGATTCCTCAAGTTATGTATGCGCAGCTGAAAATGATTTTGGAAAAGACGAAATTGTGATCCACGTTGTAGTCATAGGTAACTATACAATTTACAATGTTTTAAGTTGCATTTTTTTATATAAAATTATGTGAATGAGAAATAGTATTAACTTTAATGTTCGTGTTTTATTTACGAAGATTCTCCCGAAGTTCCAAGAGAATTGAAAATTGAAGATCCTTTATCGAGGTCGGTCAAAATCTCTTGGAAGGTGCCTTACGATGGCAACAGTCCTATCAAAGATTTTCTTGTCATATTGGCAGAAGGTAAAGACAAACTTGAAATTTTAATATATACTGCTCACAAAATAATTAGACGATATTTTGAAATGGTATGAATATTTGGAAATTTTCCTTAATTTTTGTGAGCAGTGTATTTGGTTAAGCCTCTTTTGAAATCTAAAATTCTTTTTTTCATAAATACAGAATAAAAATTACATTCAGGAAACTTTTTCGATAGCATAGCTCCAAAAGGTCATAAAGTAATTTGGATTCACGCTATAGCAAATCCAATGAAATTCAAACAATGACAGTTAATATATATATGACAAACATTAATATTATTTACGATGACAGTTCGCTCTTGACGTCCTACGATGACAGATTTGCCTTAACCAATAAATATAGTTGCCAAGAACAAACGCGAAGGTTCCGTAGTAAATAATAAAGATATATATTTTGCCGGTGTGAATATTTGAATAGATAACATGGTAATAACGGGTGGCTTAACTCAATAGAAGGATGAATATGATTATCGACGATCACGTTTTGACGTTGACTGCTTTGAAAGCAAGTTTTGACATCTATTGTCACACTTAAATCATTCACAAAGAAGGGTCATTTTAGCCAGGAAATACGACTCTTTGGAGTAGAATGTGCGCAATACGCGAAAGAAAATTCTTGCGCTTGCTCGCAACTGTTCAATGACGCATTTCCAATGAAAGAGGGAAATTGCAATCCGGTTATCGGAAACCGGAAATGCCGATGGAAACATGTTCTCAACCCTTGGTTGAAAGCCATTCTGAATTTCCCATTCAATTCACTTATTGAGCAACTGCGAATGCACTCTGGCCCTTGGTTGAATGGCTTCAAGGGGGCTCTTACCTCGTCAAATGGGTTATGGAAGAACCCAGAGAGTTGTTATGTCTGTACGGGAACCGATAATTGGTTTCTGGCTGAAGTGCGAACTGCTTTCTTTTGCCTGCTTAAGAAACGCCTATGGAAGTGCATAGTCGACATATCCACTCAAACGGAATTTCTTACTCTTCACGTTTTTGGAATGTTCTTCAACGAGCATTGGTTTAAGTGCTTTTTTTACACCGGTACCAATTGTCGAATGAAGGTTTCAATTGGGTTATCCTTGTATTCCAATCTAACTTTGAAGCATTACAACAGAAGAGTGGTGCCGAATCTCTTAAATCGTGCTGGACATCGCGTGTAACGGTTCCAGTTCATCAACGTTAAATTGGAACCAAATAATAACACAAATAACCAAAAGTAATGTCTTTGAAATTTTTTCAATGAGTTTACTTTACGATTATTTATAATGAATACAAGAAGTTTTTAATATAGGCTTTCTTGTATTTACTAGCTGTAAGCCCGCATGTCCTCCAAAAAATGACGGGAGGCAATTGATTCAATTTCATAAATATTATTTATCGATTTAACTCACGTTGCTTCTCAGCATTTGTAGAGTTAATAGTTCATGTTTACTTAATCTCATTAGTTACTAATGATTGTGTTGGTATAGTAACACAGATATAATGTTATGGTTACGTTTGTTTTTAGTTGATTTTATTGAAACATTGTTCTACAGAAAGGGGAACAGAGAAATAGAGAAACACTTAGCGTTTACATTGTTTATAATTTCACGTTCCCAAGACAATATGTCATACCGTACATTAAAAAAAATAGAATGTTAATTAAGAGTCCGAAAGTTCAAACCAAATTTCAATAATAATCTTAATAATAATAATAGTCTAGGAGGAACGTTGACGCGCATAACGCTGACGCAGGGAACGCTGACGTACGTGACTAACGCTCCGTGTTGCTATTTTGATTTGGCAAATTTAAATTACAACAATGAATAAACTGCATAAACATAAACTGTAAGAAATCTAGACACCCCGTGGTTAGATTTACATACCAACCACGGAGGTTAATTTCTAGTAATAATAATAATTAAGCTTTACTGATTAGAAATTTAAGATAAAAAAATTAATAATTTATACACACGTACGTACATACAAACTTTGTTAACTTTATTTTTAATCAATAGATATTCAGTAATAGGCTAAGTTTTACTCATACTAGTGCGTTCATTCCTAGTCAAAACTGATATAATTTACACTTGTACTTGTTTGCATTTAAAAAAAAAAAATATCATCAAAGGGATTACGTGTTAGGTAATATCTTATTTTTTGTATTCGTTTTGTCTCCATGAGACGTTATATTGTTGAATAAAAATAAAAATAAAACATACAAGTTACAAAATCACATCTTACAGAATTGTCGCATATTTTCGAAAGTTTCTTGCTTATACCGAACATTTTTCTTGTAACATAATTTTTTTAAATTATGTCACGTCCCATTTAGATAAAATACATGAGTAGGGATTATACTTAGTGTGAAAAATTAAATACATGCTTATGTAATTAAATTGTAAAACGCTTATCTAATCATGAAAATAAAATCTTATGTAATTTCCTTTTAAAATAATAGCGTTAAAATGGTAAACAATATGAATATTGCATGATTTGAAGATTTTAAATTTTGTATGCCGTATATTCATAAATATTTTATCTGAAATGTATACAGAGTTTCTTGGAATTATCTTTACATCTTAAATTCTACTTAGTACTAACATAGTGAAGATTATTTTCGGATGTAAGTAGGTAGAGGTACTTGGTTTTTTAAGAAGGCACCGACTGTCATTCGGCTCTTAAATTTTATTAAATCGGAAAGAACAGGAATGATGATGAGGTGAGGATGATGAAGATGAAATACGATGCTATTATTTCGGGATTCGCTGTATATTCAGCAACAAAGTTTACTAAAAGTTTGTTCGTGAAGTGCACTTCAACTCACTGTGTATGAAGTGGATTACCACTTCATTCGTCATTGTTATAGTGATGATCGAAGTATCTTCGAAGTATCTTAATAAGAATAGCCTAAAACTATGCGTGTGTATGTGTGTCAAGAACGCTTTAGCCCCGTTTTGTGCTACTAAATGGAGTTGGTTGGTTAGTTTAACGTTCTATAATAATAACACTTTAACTTTGGTTGGTGTGTTTCATTTTCCATAATACTCCGCCCATCGGGTAACGGCCCCCGTGCAATAGCACGAGTCTACTTTTAGTTATAAATAATTATATTAGTTATTGGTACAAAGAAACTAAACAAATATATTCGATATTGTTGTTGTTTATCGGTTGTGTACCTTTCTTTAAACAGAAAACACGCGGAGACCAATTCAGAATGTTTCCACACCGGGAACCACTAACGAAGTTATTATTGCCGACCTGAAACCTGCCACAACATATCAAGCCAAAGTGTTGGCAGCTAACGAAGCTGGAGTCAGTGAAGCCAGTGATGTTATCAGTTTTACCACCATGGAAGAGGGTGAGTAACCGAATTCCAAATCACTTTCCTAATCATACTAATGTGTGTTAACGCTGATAACACTAGATGTTCATTAACGCCGCCGCGCTAACCTGCTACCTTGTTGAACACATCTAATTGCGATAAGAGTGGCCCTACTTGATATGGAACCGATCAGAACTAATCACTCCACGTGTTCTCTTGAAACCACGGTAATGGCATCCCTTTTCACGCAATAAAAGTTTCACGCACAAAACTATTTAAAACTGAATCAACAACGTGGGATTGATTACCCTGTGACAATGCTATTGTATCGTTCTAAGTACAGCGTTCTCGGATCTCGATTTATACGAAGGTTACGTTTCACGAAAACGTCACTTAAGTGGCTAATCGCACATAAAGGTAGCAAAACTGGATCTGACAATCCGTTTAATCGCCTACGGATCACCGCACAAAGATGGTATAATAGTAAAAATGTTTTTGCACCAAACGAACACTTGGGAGGGTTTCGCTTGTCGCATATTAGGGATATTTCATATCAAGATCTCGAATATATTGACCATAAGTTCAGCCACTGCCATTTTCAGTGACAGACTATGTTAACAAAACAATGCATAGGCCTAAGTCAAAAACTGCGTATTTCGAAATTCTCATACGGTAGCAACATTACAGCAGGCAAGCTGTATATTTTTTTATTGCACTATATCACATAATAAAGACTTTTTTTGCCTATAAACCAGCTTATGGGATGTTTTTTGTCGCATATTAGCAAAAGATTAGTATTACATATAAGAATATATGATGGACTTTTTGTATGATAATTTTCACATGGTTTATCTCGTACGTCAACGATGTTTTTATACGCTTTATATTAGCTTCACTTGTGAGTGAGTGAGCTGGGCATTGAAGGGACAGTATACTGTCATTTACAGGTGTTTATGATAATATACTGCGTAGTCCATTGTACCAAAATAAAATGAGAACCGCATAAATCGAAATTCGAATAAATTCGCAAAAATCGAATTTTGCAGAAATCAAAAATAGAATTACTCAAAACTCTCATAAACGGAATATCGAATTTCTCAAAGATCGCATAAATCTAAATTCTAATTTCTCATGAAGCAAAACTAAAATATATAATAAAAAGTATTCTTAAAAAGCATTTGTAATGTAGCCTACTTTACTACATTCACATTTTACCAAAATTTCATTAATTAGACATTTATCAGTTAATACATTTTACCGAAATTAAACTCTATTTGGATACCAATACTGTATTATAACGGGGTTTAATGTAGTTAGAAATGAAAGTGTACGCTTTGAGTATACACCATTCATTGCGACTATTGACAGCATGTGGTTGTTTATTTTCGGGAATTGCAGTTAAGAAGAGTTTTTTCGCGAAGAGAAATGCTTTATAGCGTTAACAAAATGGAAAATCCACAATTTTCAGTGGGTTTGTGGGGGAATGCCATTTTTTTTTGTTACCAATTTTGCCATTGGCAGCGATCAGCCACTACTCAGGTGTTATATCTGCTGTTCAATGACTTCATCATCCTCTTTCCTTCATCCGGCATCGCGATAAGCACGCTAGAGTGGCAAACCAGTCAATAGACCGCACTTCCATCTGTAGCCCACCAGAGATGAGGGGGAGGGAGGGGGAGAGGAGGAGTGTTGAAGAAATCTAAAAAAAATATATATATATAAAGAAAAAAATAGAAGAAAAAGAGAGGGAGGTGGATGTCATTGTTCTTTCTTGCTGGCTGAGCAAAAAAAGTGAAAGGAGCGCAAACTCATTCCCAGTTTTCTAAGCTTCCTATTTGCTGGGTGAGATGGTGTCACGTTGGCGTCGTTGGCCTCTTTTTCGTTCGTGCACTTTTCTTAAATGGTGGAACTGACCACCTTCGAATAACCACAGCCGTTACATTTTTGCTGGAGGTTAACCGGCCATCCAAAGTGTGGATGCCCACAGGCTGAATTTTCACCTGAGCTAAAAAAAAACACAAAAAACGCTGACGACGATTGCAAAAATGTTATCCACCGAACAATGCTTGTTGGCAATTCCTAAATTAAAATTGTGTTTGTTTTTTTTATTCTTTGATGTTTTTGTTTTCTTTTGTTTTTAAAAAAAAAAGATTTTTCACTTATTTCATGTTATGCCGAAAACCCATCTTGAAACGAATTTTATGATTGAAGCTTAGTTTTTGTTTCGAAAAATAAAAGAAAGGTTAATGGTCAATAGAAATGGAGATCTATTTTTTTTAAAGAAATTGGTTCAACCGAGCAATCATTTTTTTTGAGCGTATTTGCACATAAAGATAAATTTTCATTTTGTTGAGTATTTCTATCAATTTTCAGTTGTATTAATATTTCAGTGCGTTCGTAAAGTTTCTATATATTTTATTGAGAATTCGGCGAAATACGTTCGTTTAACCCTTGGATAAACAGGAATTCGCATAGCAGTTAAATCGTAAATAAATTGGCTATCTGTATTAGTAGAATATAGAATGTTTGTGTGAATCGTTTTTGTGTAAATAATAGTTATCTTGAAATTATATTTTTTGTTTCTTATACTTAACGATATTTAAACACGTACACGTACGTGATAAATGTATGATGGATGTGAACACGTAATGGTTTTGAATTCAGAAAAAAAATAATATAATTTGATCAACAAAATGATGCCTCAATATTGTATAAGAAGTTAGAACTACAAAGAACGTATTAGATACACGGTGGGTTAAAAGTCAGTACCCATTCCAAACGTAATGTTGACTACACGTATCGCATGGTTAGTTTCGTAAGTGCTGGAGTGCATTCAAATCAAAACAAATCCAATCTCTTATTTACTGATTGAGGTTAATGTTATTTATTGTATTCATCAGAATACAATAAATTTGAATACGTTGAATCGTGTTTTGAACGTGTTTATTAAAGAAGAAAAACAAAATGGAGTTGAAATTACAATATGCTTTTGGTGCACCCTGTATATTATCAGTTACAATTCATTCAGGATAATGCACTATGTTTCGATTAGAAAACTTTGAGATTTCGAAATTGATCAATTTCCACGCATTTCCAATTTGGATTGTACATTTTATAAATTGGATATTATGTTCCATCTCCTGTAACATTTATTTCATTCATCGAGTGGTTAGTTGTTACATGAGCTGTCCATATGCTTTTGGTAAAGTTCATACTAAATGCATGTAATAATGATTGATTGGTTTAATACTAGCATCACATACTCTTGAAATATTTGTCAAAATTGTCAAATATTGGGAAGTTCGTAGAATGACAATATATTTATTTATTTATTTTCTTCATCTCATAGGGACACACAAACAAAATTACAGACATATACAACAATCAAAATCTGAATCACAAAATAATATATCTAAAGAGTATATAAATATAAAAAACATTTTAATAACATAACTAATAATAGTCTACTGCATACAAATTTTATAGCATTGATTTTGTTAACAACAAAGCGGCTAAATGGTACCCTGTCAATACTTTTCAGGTGTGGAAACGATATGCCATATAGATTACGCAAATTAGCCTTAACTCCGTATTCAAATGTCAAAAATAATTATAAACATTTTGATCAATTATTATTTCAGCATGTTAACTTTTCTTAATTTGTTTGTTGTGAATTTGTGTTTTATTTTCAGGTGATATTGTAATTTGTAAATTGTAATTTTCAGATTATTAATTATCGAAGGATTGTATAGTTTTATTAATCATGGTGCATGAATTTGGTCCTTGAGGACTGTTTAAATAAAATAAAAATAAAAAAAAGTACGTATAACAAACAATAAATATCAGTAAAACTTAAGATTTAGAGTTTTTTGTGATATCAAAATTGTTAGGGTTTAACAAAATTGCAACGATTGCTGCGATTTTGTGTACTTTTGTTTAGTTTTTGTAAAATTTATGTCTTAGTTTTGTTTTTTTAATTGAAGAGCTCGGGGCACTAATCGGTTAGCTCCACTTTTTGTCGAAATCATTTTTTTACCATGGATATAATTGTTTCGAAATTCCGTATTTTGGTGAAGGAACAGGCTAATCTGATGTTTAGATACCGAGATATTATCATAGATGGCGCTGATAGCCACTGTTTGGTGCATAAACCAAGTTAGCTACACGGCTGTCTGGCAATCTTTATTATTTGTTGTGTGCTGATTTTAGCACAAACGGCTGATAGCTCTATTTTGATATTTTTTTTCACTGTAAACAATAAATATTTTACTAGTTAAGCATTTTTGCTCAAAATGTATTAACAAAGTGATCTGTACATATCTAAATGAATTGTTTGAAACATTTTGCATATTTTACTGCTTAAAAACAGTTTTTTGTCGATACTATAAAATTGTTGAAAGTGGAGTTGACCGGTTCCTGCACGGAGTCCTTCATTACATTACTTCATAACCATCAGCTTTTGACTTAATAAACTTCTCTGCAATGCGTTCTTGCAATGCGTGATGCATCTCTTTTAAGGTTTTTTAACTATCTTGTTATTGTTTATGAAGTCTTCGATTTATGCGAACTTTTTACGTTCAGTTCAAGCCTCGCATAAATCTAAATCGCATATATCTAAATTTCCACAAAGTGGCAAAACTCCAGTGTTTAATCACTCACAATGATAACTTTGAGTTTTGAATATAATAGCACCTTCATAGGGCTTTTTACAATGGTGGTATTGCATTGTTACAAAACGGAAATCGCATCATTAAACCACCATTGTAAAGAGCTCTATGAAAGTAATACAATATTATATCCAAATCTCAAAATTATCATTATAATGGCCTTTATAATATTTTTATGGAACCGTACTTTGACTCACCCTGTATAAGGAACTCGCATAATTTGAATATCAGTACTTGTGTTTATAGAAAACTTTGATTTATTTTTGTGTAAGTAATAGTTATCTTAAAATGATTATAATTATTGATATTTTTGTTTGTTTGCTATATAATTAACATGACGATATATTATATCAAAGAGTGAAAAGAATCTCAAGATATTTCTTCCATCTCTTTATATAAAAGACACTTTCTATAACGCTCCCAGAAAGCTTTGCGATGCCCCAGTTAGTGTTGCATGAGTCTGAGGCGCATTTGCACTGCGCACGCGCCTCCCGACGGTCGCGCATTACGTTGCGGAGGAAACAGAGAGCTAGGCCTGAGTAGTCGATCGGCACTGGTCAACAACAGTAATCCAACTTTTCCCGATGGATGGCGAATTGAAATAAAGAACGTCAAAACTTATTGTTTTGACGTTCCGTGCTTTTGCACAGGAAACTCATGTAGTTAACAAATAAGAAATCACCAACCACAAATGAATAATAATAACACTAAAATTTGTAATAAAGTTTTCAAAAACTTCGGACGTGTTAACCGTTTCTTATTGGTATAAAATAGAACTGTTAAAATGGAAAGTATTTATTTAACTATAAAAACAGAAACTGTGACATTCAACTATAAAACAGAACAGTTAACTATGAAAAAAGATAACTATGACATCAGTTAATATTTCATAGTTCATTTCAGTCAGTTAAGATTCGTGCTATAAAAGATGGTTGATACACTGATAACATCTGGTCCAAAAAAATTATTAGTAGATGTTCATTTTTTTTGTCATCATTATCATCATTTCTGTTAATTGTTTTCTTTATTATACAAGTTAAAGTCATCGAGTTTCGACTTGTTTCATGCAACGACAGTCAAATGACATTTGAAGAGGAAGTCGATGTAAATGAACACGTTGTTCACCTCTAATCTTTGTTTCTCACATGCTTAGAAAAATCACTCGCAAATGTATGTGCAATTAACCACTTAACTTTTTGCGACCCTTATCGGGTTTTTCCATTGAACCCAATCTTATCTGCCTAGTCGTTGGCAAATTATATTAGTAATGCCTTTGTCGAGCTCAAGTACAGGAATTAAAGGGAGAAAAAATGAAAATCATGGCACACACAAAACCTCGTTGATCTGTACGCTAAATGGATCGCGTGCTTAATGAAAAGGGAGTTTCTTCCTGGCCATTTTCGATTCGTTGGGCAATTACTTTCATTCTTAAGAAATTTCATGTCGAAATTTTCAAGGCGTTAAATTCCACCCAAGAACTGTTCATTAAACCGTAGAGACTTCCACAACTTTTCGCCTCGTTGTTCTTCTTTTTTTTTTTTTTTGGTCTTGTTTCATTTTAAAGCAAACGTTTTCATTGCAATCATAAAAGTTTTCTCCGCTGCTGTACTTTTATATTTTTTATTATTGTTATTATTCTTCTTTTGAAGAATCGTGTTGGAGATAAGAAAATGAACCATCGTGATGAGCAACGATTCTGTAGCTTGGAGTTAATAATATTTTTTTGGAACGAAGCCCATGTTTAATGACTCACGAAACTTACCCCTGCTGCCTGTTGTTGTTGTTGTTGTTGTTGTTGTTACTTGTGGATGTGTTTGCTAGCTTTGATTTTTCAGAAGCTGAATGGTGAGGATTGCAAATCAATAAGCCGCATGAAAGAGGAGGAAGAGAGTGGAAGAAAAATCCATTCGTTTTGATTGCAATTTACGGCCTTTCTCTTAACGACCACCATAATGAAGTCGTAATGTAGTTAAAGCGAGATGCTTCAACGCGATATAATTTCACTACAGATTGACACTGAGTTTTAATCATGTCGCCAAAAGTTCTTGTTTACGACTCGGCCAGGAACTAATAAATAGTGAAACAAAAGAGGAAACAAATTTACGACCCCCATCTCTAATCGCTGCCTCTTGGTCCGATTTTCTGAATGTCAACATATTTTATCTTCGCGACATAATGATGGTGTAAATATTTTATTCTTTTTCGGTTTCTGCCGATTTGCCTTTTCCAGCGCCCCAAGGTCCACCTGACAATGTCAAAGCGGAACCGACGGGGAATAATGCCGTCAAAGTAACGTGGAAGGTATGGTCGTTAGGTTGACTGTTGTGAAATGGTTTAACACGTTTTCAAACAGATTTTTCACATGTTTCGCCGATGACGAAAATTTTAAAACGTTATAATTGAATAGTAATATTCATACATCCGGCTTAGATTGACAACATTCCCTAAGGAGTGAACAAATCTTCCTGGTTTTAGTAAAATCTGGAATTTTCACGTGTGTGAATCTATTAATAATTTTTCCAGCTATGCATTTATTATTTAAATAGAACAAAAGTTTTAACTATAAACCATTTTTATATTAAAAACCATGTTTTTATGTCAACTTCAAACTTCATCAATTATACAGAAAGTTGATAATGAGTGTACATGTTACCGGCAATGTATAAAATGCAAGCATTCTATAGAATGCCAAAAAACTCCAGGCAATGTATAAAATACAATAAATCACATACGTAATTTAATACGTAAACATTCTTGTATATGTTAACCCTGGGGAACATTTACCCGAAAGCTCCATTACCGTTCAGTATTATGTATCCAACAGCGACTTATTTGAAGTACTTCATGCACAAGTCTTGTCAGTTGGCCTTTTCAAAAAAATTTCACTCATGTTGTTGATTTATTTCTTCAACTTTATGTGCTGTGTCAAAAGAAACAAAAAGGTTACTACTTCTGTACAAAAATTGCATTATTGTTAAGCCCATCGTTTCTCTTGAATTTAATTCACGCTGCCAAATCGATTTGATCTATTTTCAAAACCATCCGGATCGAGATGAAAATGTATACCAGTCTTTGAAGACCATCTAACGAAATTTATTGCTCTTAAAGCCTTTAATACCGAGCGAGCTGAAGAAGTAGAGTACGATTTGATTGACATTTTCATTTTTATTGGAGCATCATCTATCCTACAATCAGACAAAATTTTCAATTAGATTGTTTCGAACCTAAAGGATTATTGACCACAACTTCAGACTGTCCATAGTAAACCACGTTATTGCCAAAGTCCAGGGATTGTGTGTTAGTGCAAATCAAGACATAGAAAACATGCTCACGACATGGATGCGAACGAGAAGAGTGGTCATTGGAGTGCTGGCCTACGGTTCCTCCAGTTAATGAAAAACCAAGCCTATCTTGACGGTATCCAAATATTTCTATATGAAGTTCTTTCTGAGTGTATAGTGAAAATTGAGTTAAACGCATCGACTCTACCGCAAAAAGTGTTAGAATACATAACGAGCAAGGAAGAATTGCAAAACATGTTGAATTCATTGAAAAACCTGTGATATGTGACTATCAAGAGGAAATGTTTGGAACTGTGGTATTCCTAACAACTTCGTTTCATATTTTCCCAAACGTGTGTTAAACATTCTATAGAAAATCTAGGCATTCTTTACAATGCCTAGGCAAACTAAGAAAGTAAGAAGAAACCAAACTTATTTCATTCTTTATCAAAACACGTTAGGCATTTTATTTTACAATGCCCACATTTAAACATTGCTGGTAACATATTACAAGAAAAAAGTGATTTTTTTGACAAAACTGAGTTTTCAAAAGACATTTTTTGGCACGATTCAATTTAAATCCAATGCCAATTTATTTACATTTAGTTATATATGTATACGTTCCGATGTGAGAACGAATGAATTGGCATTGAGTTTGAATTGAATTATTTGAGTAGATGATACTCTTCACTTCGCCTGTTTACGTGTAACACGTTTTATAATTGTCGTTCGTGAAGTTTGTCGTTGGCCTTGAAACGTGTTTTTGTTCTACAGAGATAGCTGATATTTGGAAAAAAAGTAGCTTAGAATAAAATTGAGTTGAGTACAAGACCACAATGTTTGATTTAACTCTGACAGCCATCGCCTTTAAGATTGGAGAAAGTTTTGTAGAACTTGGACCATCTTGTCTTTGCAGCCCCCATCGAAAGAGCTTCGCAATGGCCATATTCGAGGATATAACGTTGGATATAAAGTCCACGAGTCTTTGGATCCCCATTCATTCTTGACAGTGGAAGCCCTTGAAACTGACAAGCAAGAAATGTCGATCGTTTTGGAAGATCTTCGTCCTTTCACCCAGTACAACATAGTGGTGCAGGCCTTTAATCAAATGGGAACAGGACCTCAATCCAATCCAGTTATGGTCTTGACTTCGGAAGATGGTAAGCATCATCGCTGTCATTTCAGTACCGTACTATATTTTTTTTGTTGCTTTTGATTTTTGATTTTTTTTTTGTGGTTGTTGTTGGTTTTCATACCACATTCACCATCTCTTGTGGAATGTTCGTTTCTAAAAAATTTCATATCATGTTGTTTGTTTGTTTTTTCCAAACTTTTTCATCTAATTTCTACCTTACCACAAACAGTACTTCACCTTATTGAACATCGTGCATTTTTTATTTAATATGAACAAAATGCTTCTTGTCCCTTACAACATTCTAATATACAGGGTGTCTTTTTTCTATAAATATTTCAAACGCTAATATAATGAAAATGCCGAATTTTGGATATACAGTGGAATCCGGTTTGTATGATCACTTTGGGACTAGTGCTTTTTGGTAACAATAACCGGCTGATAACATTAAACTACATAACTAAAACTTTTGTTATTTTTCTATTAATTTCTATGTTGATTGCAGAACATACATATAACTTGGCATGACTCTGCTCTGCAAAACTATAAACTAGGTAACATATGTTTGCTAATTTAAGAAATACAACTGACGAACTCTATCGGCAGTTTTTCAGGTAGCCTTATCAAAGATCTTTCCGTAAGGCCACTCATTCTCCACTGCCTCACTTTTTTAAATGAGTATTATGATTTTATAATATTCTTTATTTGATGTAAGATACGTTGGAAACTTTTTATAAAACAAAACACAATGGGTAAAACAACATAAAACAATGTGATGGCACTAACTGATTATGATAATACTGTAGCAGCCGATTGACATCATCAACCGTGATTATAATAACCGGATTCCACTGTAATAGCATCTTGAAAGCGGATCTTTTCAATGGTGTTATTTTCATTAATTTTGAAATTTATTTTCAGGGTCGACCATTTTCACATTTTAAACCGTGAGTTTTAGATACCAAGTCATGTTTAGAAAGTTTAGGCAATAGTTTATTTAGTCAAAATCAACTGTCCGTAAAATTTCCAACAATAATGATTACAATGCACCATGTTGCTGCAACAGCTTCACTGCATATCACTTTTGTTAAGCAGTGAAGCTGCTGCTGCAGCAGCATGGTGCCTATTTTCATTATACTAAAATTTGCATATTCAAAATTTGCTGTGACATAAATTTGACGTGGTTAAAAACAAATTTGTGTCACATAAAGCATAAAATAATAACTTCAAAAAAATATCACATTTTTTAATTTTATTAACTAACAACTTCAGTTCATTGGCATTTTAATAGAAACATTATGTAATATCTTTTACTACTTTACACATGTCTATGAACTATGTTATAAATTATGAATTTACATTATACGAATTGGATGAGAATTTTATCACAATTAAATGCAACGACTTTTAATCTAATTATTAACTATACTAGCGGTACCCGCGGCTTTGCTCGCGGTCATTTTACAATTAAAAAATTAAAATGGGAATTTTAAAAGCTTTGGTTTAACCGAAAGTTTATTAAATCCGGAGTGTGGAGTGCACACTCGCACCTGTCTCCAACCATCGCGCGCGGGCCATGACGTACCACTATCGTGGTACGTCATGCGCAGGCGCAACACCTGCTCCACACTGCTGCCCGCAGCACGACGCTTATAAGAATATCGTAATTATTTGAGATCAGTTATCGAAGCGTACATTCAATCTGGATAAAACTAACTTACTCTGTTATCTGGGACCTTTTATATGCTGACAAAAAAAATCAAGTTAATCGGATTAGTAGTTTTTGCGTGGTGAAGTCACAAACATACAGACGAACTTTTACATTTATATAATAGTAGGGCTGAAATTTTATAAGCAACTTTTTATAGCAATTTTATCATAATTTATTCACAAATTATTGACGACCAATGGATAACGTCAATTTATTGACATTATCTATTGGTTTGTGGAATAGTCTAACAAAAAACGTTTTTCAACTGAATGACTCGGTATCTTTAAACTTTTAACACCATTGGGGACCAACATTATTTTCGCAACCTAACTTGAGGTCAACATTTCGACGGCATTGCCTTTTTCTTTTCTTTTATTATTAGTACTCTATATTTCATTTCTCGGTCTGTGTTAGTTTTTGCGCCACAAAGAGCCCTTCCATCTTCACCTGCACATTTCATAATCAACATCCACCATGATTTAAACCTGCTTTGAAATTCTCGCTGCAATAAAATGCAGTGCTAGAAGCAGCTGGGGTATAATTCTCGCTTTCTTTGGTTCTTCTTCTTCCCCAGTTCCTCGACATCCACCTCGAAATCTACGCTGTTCGCCTTTATCCTCACAAAGCCTTCAATTAATGTGGGATGCTCTGCCTTCTTCAGCAGCCAATGGCATTCTCCAAGGATACAAAGTGGTCTACCAGAGAGAAGATGAATGGTATGGTGGGTACAATTCAACTCAAAAGCATGCGCGCTTTAAAATTAAAAAAAAATGACACACAGAGGGAAGATTCACGTATATATCTACATATATAAATACTGTATTTGAAATTTCTAAAGCGATAATGAAAAAAATAACTTTTTATTTTTTTGTAAAACTTTTCTTACATGTCAGAACGTTACGTCTGAATGATTAAGTATCGTACCAGGATGTCCGCTTAATGTAAAGTTTTTTTTCTCATTCTTAGCCAGTAATATCTTTGGCGATAATTCAAAGGTAGAAAGTTATTTTAACATTATGCTTACATACGGAGTGACTATAAAGCCTTTGTGCAGATTTAAATTTTCAAATCTTCCGGTCGCTACATGGTAAAATGAATCTTAAGTTAAAAATGTAATTTGGCGATGTTTAGTACAACATGTACTATGGAAACGGGTTTTTAATATTTTTTTAATTACAAATTTGTTTTTTAGATTTTGTTTTGTTTTTTAAATTTCAATAATTGTATTTTAAAAAATAAATCTAGACTTAATTTTGCAGAAGCAGGCTTGACCATATGACTTCAATAAACAAAATATTGTTCTGAGGTTGACCCGAGTTTAAATTGGTAATCGCCATATAAAACAAAATAAATAGTCTCAAAAATTAAATTATGAAATACTGTAATAAATTGTTTTAATTGAATATGAAAGACTCGGTGGAATAACCCGTCAACTACAATTTTTGCCGAAAATCTTTTTTTTTCAATGGATATAATTGTTCCGAAATTTGCATCGTTTGATACAAGAAACAGGTCAATCTAATGCTCAGTTACCGAGATATTATAGATGGCGCCGATAGTTATTATTCGTGTTATAAGCCATGTTAGCTCCACAGCTGTCTGGCAGATCTTTATTATTTGTTGTGTACTGGTTTTAGAACAAACAACAGACAGCTCTATTTCACATTTTTCTTCACTGTTAAATTAAATATATTACCAATGAACTATTTTTTTTGCCAGAAAATGTATTTAACAGAGTGATCTGTACATATTTAAACATTTTTTATATTTTACTGTTACAAAACAGTTTTCTGTCGATACTGTAAAGTTTTAAAAAGTGGAGCTGACCATTCCTCCGAGCTCTTCAATTTTTCTTTTCACAGATTGACTTTACACTGTACAGAACGAAAGTTATAAAAATTCGAAAATGCACAAAGACTTTATAACCACTTTGTATATTTTATTATTGTAAACTTCTGATGTAATTCTTTGTTCAAATGACACGATGACTAGTTTAACTTTGGCAACTTAAAATTCTAATTGGACGGGTGCTAAGAATGATAATCTTCCATAAACTCAGCTTGTTGCGGGATTTGCAAAATAAAAAAATGAAATTTTTTGTGGTGCGTGAATAAAATACTTATGTATTTTTCGTCATTTCAGAACAAGAGATTCACGAGATTAAAGTGACTGTAGGTTTGGGAACAGTCATTTCTGGCCTACAAAAATGCAGTAATTATAGTGTCCAAGTTTTGGCGTACACTCGAGTTGGCGATGGGATGAGAAGCGATGCTGTCATTTGCTCAACACTAGAAGATGGTAATTATCGTCATCATTATAATAATCTAGCCAATAATTCCCATCCCTTTATTATTCTTATTCCTCATTACTTTGGCCTCATTTTTACGCTTAAAAAAACCTAGCTCGCGTAAGCATAAAAGGCGGGTTGTTAGACGAGATTGTTTACTGCCATCGTTTATTTTTTCCTTCAACTACATGTGTAATCCTTTCTTTGCGCATTGAATTGCGTACACCCCTCTGCAATTCACATGACTTGGCTAAATTTCTCTGGCACATTAAGGCAATACATTGAGTTAACTCGGCTCGCATGTTTTGCTTGTTTTCGTCATCGTTGTCTCCCTTTCTCTTGTGCCACTGCGTCGAGGCTTAATCCTGGCAGTGTTTTGCAAGGGTGTTGTGCATCCATTTCCAGTGAATTAATGACGCAATCTGTCTGAAATACGAGGCTCAAGAAAGCTTTTCATTCCTTCTTTTATTCAACTAGTTCCTGAGGCCCCGGCACAAGTGAAGGCTCTGGCCAATTCAATAGGCTCTATCATCGTGTCTTGGAGCCCCCCAAGGAGGCCGAATGGAATCCTCATTAGTTATACTGTTTACATGCGAAGCCTGGATCTGGGGAGGAAGGTGAGTTAATGGACATGTATTCTGTCTTAACATTCACCTCCGCTCTAAAAGGCTAGGTTAACCTTTTCAAAGGCATCGATTACTGCTGGGGAAATTTTATTAGCGTCCATTGTCAACCTTGATCCTAAGGGGAAGAATCACGAAGAAAAGTTAGCTTAATATGGTTTCAGAGCCGGTGAGGTGCTTTAAGAATGAGAATGGATTAGTACTTACTGAATGGGCTGTTTTTGCAAAAAAAGAGACACACGCTTAGATGTAAAATGAAACTAGTAAACCGTGCAGATTTTGGACATTTAGATTTAAACCTGATGTACTGATAGATTAAAAGAGTGTATCATTTGGACACGTCCATTTGGTCAAAATCTTTAAATCGCCAATCTTTTAATCTCAAATCGAATATACGAGTATAAATATAATTTGGTAAGTCAGGTTAGGTTAGTTAGGTTAGTTAGGTTAGTTAGGTTAGTTAGGGTAGTTAGAAAAAATTGGTGATTAAAAGATTGTGGCCAAGTGGATGTGTCCAAATGGTTGCGATTAAAAGTACAACCAAAAGCTATTGAATATTTGTATGGACTCTTTAGTTTTACTACATTTATCTGTCTGACTAACTGACTCATTTTGACTGTTGAACCAAAAAGCCAAGATGGTACGTGAATGGTTGTAAAAAACGATTTTGTTGTTGTCTGTCTGTTTGTAAGGACACCACGCAAACATCACTGAACCAATTTCCACGAACGTATCACCTAAGTTAAGGTCAATAGAGCTTAAAACAAAAAGTATTGCCCGTTTAAAATTTAAATTGGGAAGAGAGGTGTCTTGGAGGAAGGAGTCAATGGATCGCAAATGTCATGGGACTACACAATTGGGCATTCGCAACTGAGATCTCGCATGTGAAATTGAAAGTGTTGAGAATTCTTGCGAAGCACGGGTTTGTTGTGTGCATTATAAATAATAAATATAATAATATACAATAAAATAAAAGTTTCATGTAAGTTTACGCTTGTTTTAATGCGTGTTAAATGCAACTATAGTGATAATGGTTAGCAAAATATTTTTGACTGTTGACAAAAACATTGTTGATGTGCGTGCATGAATTGAAGTTCTCCGGGCAATATAATAAGCAATACTTTTTTACAAAAATGACATTTTTACATCGAACTATATCTCAGAATTGTTTCTGACTTTTTTACTTCACCACTTGCTGGATTTTACACAAAAAGGCAGCATAACAGGAAATCATCTTGTTGCTCAATATGGTACTCTATGGCGTTTCTCACCAGAAAAACGGCTCTCCTGAACTATTTTTAAAATTTGGCTTATCATTATATTGCCCGAAACCCTTCAATTGAAAACGGCTGAATCATATTTTGCAACGTTTAGTACAAAGCTTGCGGTGAATCCGAAAGACATGATATTGTCCGTGTTAGAATTTTTTTTATAAATCTTGACATCCAGCTGGGACTTTTTTGTACTCTCACACTGTATTCATGACATTTTGTTCATGTCTGCACTGGCGCTGTTGACGTTTACATTTTAATAATTTGGTTAGCAAGATGGCTGTGGGATTATGCAGTTATTGCTAATGTGAAAATTCAATGGATCGTATAACTTAATGTACTGTGAATTTACAAATGCCTACTCACAAATAATAAAACTTTTAGACCCACAAATGTCCCACAAGTCTTCAGCTTTGCCAGGCTTTCCAGCATATAACACAGCGCAAAGCTACAACTTTTTTTTATGCTTTCCAGCATAATATAACGATAAGCTTAGCATAACACAGCGAAAAGCTACAGCTTTGTCAGGCTTTTCAGCATAACATAGTGCAAAGCTACAACTTTTTCAAGCTTTCCTGCATTACGTAGCTACAGCTTTTTCAGGCTTTGCTGCATAACACGACTTGAAGCGACATCTTACGAACTGGTGAATATTGTCGCGAATCTCCGAAAACTTCACCGTAAAAATCACGCGTATTAAGTTCATATATATATAATGTATGTGATATAATTTAACTATACGAATGTACAATTTTGAAGAAACAAATTTTAAATTTCTATTGAGCTACAACATTAAATTAACAGCTGTACATCATGAACGTTAATGGCCCTTCTTTGGCTCTTTGTAATATGTGGAGTTTGATGATAGATTAAAACAAAATATTTAACTTTCATCGGTTTCAAGTTTGATACAAGTACGTGTAATTTGCATTTACAAAGTTTTTTCGAGAGCATTGTTAACAATCTAGAAGATGGTGCTTTGAACTAATGACTTTTTCTGTCGTTTTAAGGATATTGTCAAGCATTCTGTATCATCAAGTGAGACCTACCATGAACTAAGTCGACTGAAGATCAACAGCCGCTACGAATTTTGGGTCACTGCATCCACTTCATTAGGAGAAGGACAAAGTACAGCGGTCATCGCCTTTTCTACTGCCGAGGGGCCTTTGGGTAAGTGAAGCAAAAGTTTTCTTTCGACCTTTTTTCTTTGCACTGTTTCTTAATTAGATCTTCAGTCTGATAGTGATAGCAGCCTATCCATTAACACTTGTTGAAAGAAATTGCACATTGATTATTTTTTTCTTGCCAGATGTTTGGCTAGACAATTCAAAGATTAAATGCATCAGCCAAAACTGATGCTTGTCGTATTTTTTTGTCTTAATGTTTGTCATGACTCGGAATAAAGAGGGAAAAAGAAAGATTCTCTTTGTTCTTTGTCAACAAAAAAACGTGCACTATTGTTAATTAGAGTAGCTCATTAATAAGGAAATTGAAATCGATTTTTGCTTTCTTTCAGACGTTTTGCAAAAACGCCGTTTCTTAAACAAACATTACGTATATTAAAACTGATTGTAATTGCTTATTTCGTAAGCGTTCCTAAGAATTTCGAAAACGTTCATATTTTTGGCCGAGTGTTTATTGTTTTTCTTCAATACAGTAGTTATTTAGCTCAAGCCTGTTAGGCATAATATAGACAAGTACAAATAATCTCCGTTTCACATGAAAATGGATTTTAAGAGATAAGCATAATTTGTGGATTTTGCGTTAAACGGGATTGACGGGCGTGGTGTAAAAGGGTGTTAAGTAAGGTTTTTATCAAAAATGATTTGTGTTAGAAGCAATTCTATTTTCCTGACGCATAATGTTGGGAAAAACAACAATATGTGCAAAGATATTAATGCAAAAAGTGTGAAATAGCCCATAGACAACAAGACTAGTTCAGATCTTTAAGCGCGTTTTCCTCGAAATTGTAAAAATGTTACGTAATACTCTTTTACATCAGGCCCTTCAATTTTCCACGTTTTTGTAGAAATTTTTTATTTATTTATAAAATGTGGCTTATCATTATGCTGCACGGTGCCCTTCAATTCATAGACGGAAGTTGAGTTATCGTTATTATAAAGAGAAAACCGCGTCAAAGTGGATCCGTAAAAATCGTGGGCGATTGAAGTTAATGCTAACTGTACAGTAACTATGAAGTTAAGTGCCAAGTTATATAGAATCGTATTGGAAATTTATTGGATAAACTTGTCGAAAAAATTAAATGTGAAAATAAAAACCTTGTCACGCAAAATTATTGTATATGCAATAGGGTGGTCTTAAGTTTTGAAAAAATGGATGGGAGACGTTCTGAATTTGTTCCATTAAAATTACTTTAGAAAAAAAATTTTTTGGTAAAATTAGATTAGTTTTGAACACTATTTAGTGGTCGCTACCAAAATCTGAAAAATCGCGTGTTCATGTTACTTATGTTTCAAACCAATCTTTCAAACTATGTTAGCAACTTCTGAATGTCATCTAAAATAGGCCAAATTTTGGGAATATCACTTTTTTCAACATTAGAAAAACAGGTTTTTCTATTCAAAATAAAACTTATGATTTTTTCCTTCTCGTGTGTCAAACTAATGTTTTCAACTCTGGTAGCGACCTCTAAATTTCATTTGAAATTTACCACATTTTAGAAACAGACTTTTTTTTTTAAATAGCAACAAGATAGGCTGGTATTCCGACTCAATATAGAAATTTTGTTTTTTTCTCCATTATAAGGACCACTCTAATATACAAGTTTAAGAACTGTAAACTTGGCACGGTTCCCTACACTTAACCATATGACAAAAATTAAAACATCGTGATGTAGGACGAGTTTTAACGCTACCCAGTCAACAAAATGAGCAACTTTTTTTCAATTTTTTACTTAATTTTTATTATAGAACTGTAGCACTTACCATAAATTTTAATCATGAAGATTTTTATGACAATGTTAGATAAAAAATATCAGTACAAATATACCTCGTACTTGTCGGTTATCTTATGTTATTCGTAAATTAAGTGTCATGGTCAACTAAAAAATAAAATTATTTTATCATTAAGAATTACTTCGTAGAATCATTTTCAACAGTAGATTATAAAGTTTGGTTTACAACTAGACCATTTCATTACTACTTTTTTATCGTTCGAATGAAGATAGCAGCTTTAGCAACATTTCTTCTTTCGTATTGAAAATATCAATAGGCACAAAAAAAATGTGTGAAAAAGAAAATCATTGCATAGAAAAAAAAAGGTGATACCAACTTCATCTTGTTACATACATACTATCTTGTCGTTGCAATAGTTGCTGCCAAAGTTGTTTCCTTCGGTGAGTCGGTGATAGCCGCTTGGCAAACCAGTATCAAGCTTCCATGCATTGCTGTAGGCATCCCTCCACCAGAACGAGAATGGAAATTCACGTAAGGCAATCTTCCCACCCAACTTTTTCTTCTTATTTCTCCAGATAGCAATACCCCTTCCCTGTGAAACGCATAACTGGCAAACGATGTCGTCTGCGTGACAGTGGCCCCAAATCGCGTCATGATATTTTTACTCTCCATCTTTCAATATTTCAACACGTACCGCGGCTCGCTGTGCGAACACGGACCAGGTTCGTTCGCACTAGGCACCAGTTGCATCAACTACTATGTGCCATCGATGGAAATTTATGAATGCAATCTTGCAGTCTTTCCCACTTTTCTATATGGAAATGAATAAAGAGAGGCATAAAATTTGTACGTGGCCCGTTGCCAGAAAAGAATGAACATCTCCCTACCATCCGATCAATATGGCCGCAATAATATCGGATGAAAATCTCAAGACGAGGAGGGTTGAACGAGCAAGATGATTAATTTTTCTTATGTCTAAAGAGAAAATGAATGCTGATGATGATTGATACCTGAAGCGTGATGGTTATACTTTTTTGGGGGGAGGGGGGGGGGGCTTTTCAGATTATTTTTTTTCTTTTAATTTAAAAAGTGGGAAAGAAGGTTGATAGCCTTCATTTCAATAGCCCCGTAATGACTAATGTGTGTTGGCGGTACTTCATAAAAAAGTGTTAAATAATTAATTATTGGCTATTGAATGTGCATTCGTTATATTTTAGGGGTGTTTTTTCAACGTGGTAAAAAAAAGGTTGAACACAGTTTCCGCTTCGAAAAACTTTCTGGATGGATAACTTTGCTGATTAGCTCTTCTTTAAAGTCTTTAGTGTTCACGTCTTCAATTAGTCATTAGATTTTTTTTAATCATACTACATTTTAAATGTGAGGGATTTTGTTAGGAGGAGATTGTTTACGGCTGTTCTCCACTTTTTAATCAGATTAATTTTTTATATATCTTACTTTTTTTATTGTTTATTTTCAGTAACTTTATTTGCCTTAGCTTTTAATTTGCTAAAGGCCTTTTTCTTCCGCTTTACAAAAATGACTTTGTTTCAATCTCCTGTAATGATGTTTTTGCGGAGTTTCAGTATTACATAAAAGTTTGATATGTTGGAAAAAAAACAATGAAAAAGTCTTGGTCAAACAGGAAGAAAAAATCTTAACAAAAACTATGGAAACGTAAAAGAAAAGTCGGAAACAGAAAGATAAATCATAACTCAAAATTAATAAATAAGGAGTACTTCATATATACAAGTTTAAAATATGCGAATTCCCTGTTATGCGATGTGATTTATTTTTTCAAATAGTCGAATTTCAATATGACTATGCAATTTTCAATTTTCGCAGAATTTCGCGTGAATTCACATCAACTAATGACTACACAACGTGCTTCTAGAATACTAACACAGAATTTTAAAAGTAGTTAGTCTACCATAGTTCGGTTTTTTGTTGTAATTTTAGGTCATTGCACCTAAAATTACAACAAATTTTAGGTCAATTTTAGGTACTCCCTTTGTCCCAGAAAATGGTTTACATTTGGATCGTGTTAAACCATAGTGAACTAACTCACTTTTTACAGAAATGAGGCCACTAAGTTATGATCTAAGCCTAGACTAGAAATTATATAGCTGGACCAATTAGAGAGAGTCACATGGCACTGTGAACCAGACGGAAGAGCATGCAACCCTATGGACAAATCGCACGTATATCATCGTTCACTCAAATTGGAGTTTCTTGACTTAGTTCGATCTGGTTTAAGACGATCCATTGAATGTAAAACTTTCCGATTATGAATAGTTTTAGGAAATACAGTAATAAGTTTTTATTGGCTTATATTAATCTAAATATGTCCCTCTTTCTGATATGTAAGTTAGTTGGTGAAACTTGTAATTTGCTTGTTTTTTGAGACAGTATCATGTCATGTCAAAATGCATGCAATTCAAACTGACACCCGTTGTGACTGCATTAATGAAAATGTTGCTTCAGAATATTTTGCTTCACATAGTAGAGACAATAAATCGATTGACAGTAGAAATTAAAATGTTATCTATCAGTTTCATTACTTATTAATTATTTCAGAAAAATAGTACCTAACTTTTGGATCACCCTGTATATGTAATTAAAAATATATAGTACTCATAGTAAGCATATGAGTAAATAAAAAAATTGCACTCTGAACTACATAATATTTTTGTAATTTATGAAAATTACATACATTTTGAATTGTCATCAAGCTGCGTTGAGAAATTTAAACCATAATTTGAGAGACAAAAAAAAAACAGCCAAACGTGAACCATATTTTGGGACAGATGACGTATCATTTAAAGTATTACTTATCATTTGGTCCTTTATGGTAATTTTGCAACAAGTTTGGGTATGTATTTCAAAAAATACATTAAAAGTTTCAGATAGTTTGGTTAATATTAAAGTTTTATGTCTAGGGGTTCAATCGAGAAGAGAGATTGGACAGATGTTTTAAGTGATGGCACATTACATCTCACTAACTTGCAAACATCTGACAGTGGTAATTACACGTGCAAGGTATCAAACAGTTACGGCTCCGACGTAATATCATACACCATAACTGTTCAAGGCAAGTAGACTATTAAGTCATTAAATTGCAAATTTATTATTTAACTAGAAAATTTTGTGTAATGGAAAATTCGTTACCGAGCTCAAAGTCCATTAATGCCAATGTCCTTTTAGTGCCTCCCACTGCTCCATCACTCACTGTATCATCATCAACTTACACATCCATTGAAGTTCGATGGGAAAGGAAAAACGATAAAGTTGTCATAAAAGGTAATGTCAACCATTTTTATGCTCCATGAATTGATTATTCAGAATAATCGATTCACGTTTTACATATTTTTTACCCTTTTTGTGTGATACCAAAACCTACCTTTTGTTGTCACAAAAAGTTTTTACTCCCCACCCGGGTGTCTAAAAACATTTTATTTCATTCGATGTATCGATTAGTTTACACCCACAAAAATGGTATTCGTTTTTTTTTCTTAAACACGTGATTCCTTTTACTGGGAAATGTATTCATCTTGAGATTATCTGATCACAATGTAAATCTCTCACTATGAAGTGATGACAGAAATAAGATCAGCAGTTCTCTGTTATTTGCATCGTGAATAAGACGGGTGTCACTGAAAAGATAATATTCTCATTCATCAACGTGACATTTCATTAATCTAATAGTACCTAGTTGACATCCAGAATCAATTTATAAGATTTTTTCTTTTAGAGAAAAAAAATCCTTGAGGTTTTCATTTTTTATTTTTTAGTTTAGAAATTTATCACAGGTGATTGTAATTTTTTTTTATATATTTAGGTTATTATTTATACTACAAGCGTGATTTTGGTGAATGGGAAGAAATTTACCTCGGACGAGAACATAATCGATATTTGCTCAGCCAACTAGAGTGTGGAACTCGCTATCAAATTTATTTGGCTGCGTTTAATAAATTGGGAGTTGGAGCACCGGGAGATATTATCTTGACGAAAACGAAAGGCTCAGGTAAATATTGCATTGGCGTCTGGGGGAAATAATGTATATTAAAAAAAAAAGAATTTACTAAAAAACTTTAAAAAAAAAAAGAATAACTTACCCCAGTTTTTTTGTGGCTAATATTCGTTTGCAAGTGAAAATTGTTGTTGAAAGGCACTTCTTGGAACCACTTTGAGTTTCATGCATAACGGGACGTGCTGTTCTCCAAGTAATCGGGTTAGAATTTCATCTTAGGGTTTCCGAGGGAGAATCTCTAGTGTGAGGGTTTGTAATAGTAGCTGGTGCTGGTACCATCAGCTTATTGATTGGCCAGAAGAAGGAGGCGAACAACCTGTGTTAATGGGCACCGTTTTGGAATCTTGATCAGGTGCTCGTAAACGATAATACTTCAGATTTAACTCTTTAATGAGCTTTTGCTGGAGTGATGGCTTTGAGCACACTCAGGAATGGGAATTTTTGGTAATAAATTGTTGCGGTGAAACTTTTCCAAGAAATGTCAGCTTAAGCTAGTGATGATGAGGTTTTTATTTCTAAATTATCTTTTTTATTGCATCGATATTTTTCATTTTTCTAAAAAATAATAATGATAAAAAAAGGTAAAATAAGAATGAATATACATATCAGGATTTAAAGTTTTAAGTAAGTATCGATATTTTTTCTCATTTTTCTGAGAAAGTAAAATTAACTTGTAAGTTTTGTGAAAGAAAATTTTCTTATTGTTTTTTATATATAAATATATATACGTAACATATGTCTCAATGGAACAAAAAGTTATTTTTAAAAACAAAAAGGTAAAATAAGAAGGATATATAACGGGATTTAAAGCTTCAAGAAGAAGTAACTTGTTGAACATAGATGAATTATTTGGTGACGATGATGTGGATGATGACGTGAAAACTTTTGTTGACAGTTCCCATTCAACCCCCAAAGCACAAATTCATCCAGGAAGAACAGACGTTTGTCATCCTTCTTTTGGATAAATGGTCCTCGGGCGGATGCCCAGTGCTTTACTTTGTCGTCGAGTACAAGCCCATCACGAAGGATAAGTGGAAACTGGTCTCCAACAACGTGCTCTTAGAGCAGCGAGAGTTTGTCATCCCCGACTTGCCATCGGCATCATGGTTTGCGCTTAGAGTCACCGCTCACAATAACGCGGGTTCTACGGTCGCCAACTATCTCTTTTCCACACTCAACACTGACGGAGGTAAGAGGTGAATAAGCTACTTGAGTTGAAGTTTTCTTCTAAAAATATATGTATTTCAGTAAGGTAGGCAGTAGAAAGGAAACTCTTACTCCCAATCTTGTTGCGCTGCTGCTGTTCTGACTCTACAATTCGTAACGCTTTTAGCGGTTCAACATCCAATTAGTTAATTAGAGCGCGATCACTCTAGATCGATATTAAAGAAAAATCTATATAACGTACATATACATATGTACGCCCACACGTACAGTATACCTTGCTTTAACGGATTAAGAACGGGACCACCGCCGTAGATCAAATCACTGCCTTTTAACTTGTCAATGCATATGAGAGCCCAAAAAAAATGTGCGTAAACATGTGCTGCAGGTGAAGAGTTGGATGATAGAGCTAATAAGATTTGTCTGATTTGTGAGCTGTTTAACACTGTTCACATACCATCACGAAGGTTCTTTTTTTTCTCACAAATATCGATTGTTGTGGTGCCATTATAGTGAAGCGTCTTAGATCGGAGCGCCGTAATTCGGGATTTGCCTGTATATATATTTTACAAAATTGTATCCATACGTAATAAGGGCTTTTTGAGCGTTTAAAAGGCTTCGGGTGATATAATGATAAACCGTATTTTTGAAATTGCTCAAGAGATCCGTTTTTCTGGTGAAAAACTCCATTGAACAGCCTACTATGCAGCGCAACAAGGTGCTCCTTTATATTATGCTGCCATTTTCTGGAAAATTCAAGAAATGGCAAAGTAAAAAGATAGAAACAGTAATGAGCGACAGTTTGATGTTAAAATGTCATTTTTGGATGTCAAATCATGTTTATTGGTAAGACCTTGCTTTCAAAGCACTTACCAAATAATGTGTTTAGTGACATTCGGTTCACTTCATTTCATTAATTATGCAATGATTAGTTCGTCCAGAATTTTAATCCATACTGAACATTATATTTGCTAACTACTGGTTTACAAATTTAACGAACGATAGACACTTTGACACCCCAAATATCACTCATATTGGGCCGTGTCGTGTTCCGCAGTAATAGGTTTCATAGTTGAGTGCAACGGTTACTTATTAAAAATAGATGGAATGAATAAACCCATCAACATATAGTCAATGAAAAATGCACAGTCATAATATGGTCGGTGACCCGCTGATTGCGAGCTATTGAAGTTGAAAGACTATAAGGTTCTGATTAGATTTACGAGTTTAATGGGTGTTGATTATCACGCAGGGACAATAGCACCTTTGGCTAACATGGATCACAGCCTAGTCGGCGTACCTACCATGCAGGACCTGCGTATTGTGATACCCTTAATTATTGGTCTGGCTTCCATAATCACCATATGCTTTCTCAGCTGGATGTTCTGTAAGAGGAAGCGGATGCATCATCAACTTAATAATGGTTAGTAATTTTACCATTGCGTTATTTGACTTGATGGTCAGTTTGTTAATCATTAATTAATGCCTACCTGAATAACAAATGTTTTCAAGTTCGGAATTCATTTTAATATACTTTAATTATTGTGTATGGAATTTGATTCTTGTTTTAATTATAAATATTTAGTAGGTAGATTTGTTTGGCCATGAACCATAATTTTTTTTGCATGGTGGTGGTTGAAATTTTGGTTTTAATGAAAAACATTGGATTTTGAATCATTTTTTTAACGGATAAATTAATCCCAAGAATGCATCTAACATTAAGCCTACTTTGATTATAGTGTTTGAAATTATACACAATGAGATTAAAACATTTGAGAAACTCCATTATGTTTTCATCTCAGGTAATACAAATGTGATTCTTGGTGGAACGGATGCAGAATCTCAAAGTTTATGTGAGAATTTTGTTGTGCGTACCAGATCCACAGTGGCGCTGCAGTCAGTCATTTTTCAAAATGGCGACTCTTAGCGACCAGCATAGGCGATGAACGAGTGCACAAAAAACTTGTGTTTATTTTTTGTTAGGTTTGATTGAAGATTTTTTAACATTATAAATATGACGCAGTTAGAATTTAGAGTATAATTATATTATACTCTATAATTACTAATACTATATGATTAGAGTAAGAATTAGAGTTCTAACTCTACTTTAAAATCTCCAACGTTTTTGACAATTTTTGACAAGGGGGAATGTTGCAGAATTTTATGTTGTTGAGTTAGACTAACGCCTGAACATTCATCGTGCCACCAGAGGTGCCCATGTAGAGGTGTACTGATATCGTATTTTGTTTATGCAACTCTAGTAAGTTTACTACCATCTCCATATTTAGTTATGGTTTTATACGTATTTTTCAAATTTTATACGATTAGAATTCATTGTGTATATCCTTTTATTGTATATCCTTATCCCTGTATATCCTTTTTTTGACATGTTTAAGAAGATCTGTTTGGTCATGAACCAAAATTATTTTCTCAAACTTCTCTAATAAATCTTTTTGGTGGTTAAACTTGGTTCATGTTGAAAATAGTTTTAATCGATGTTTGGAAAAATATATGTTTGCTTTTGGGAATTAAACTAGAAATGCGTACCTTCTAATTGGCAAATTACATACACAAATTGGACACAAATTACCCAATATGGCAGTTCCTCTCTTTTTTGCGGCTTTCATCGTAAATTATGTGTTTATGGGTTTTTTGTTGTCGTATGTGAATTCGAAAATTGCATGTCTAGAACCTGTTGTGTTCATTATTTGATTTCAGATCTAACTGTAGTTAAAAACAAAAACTAATTTTCCCGATAAAGCATCTCGTAGATGACCACCACACACGTGTCAGTGCTTGAGGACTATTTTCTAGTCGTTCCCACTTTATTACACTTTCAACCTTAGGTCATTGATTCTACCGACGCTTTGTTTTCCTTGGGAAAGCAAAGTTATTAGAGTGAAATTAAATCTAACGTCTGGTGGGACAAGATGGGTTAAGTGGCTCATAGTCATAAATTACAAGGAATCTCAGCTTGAGGGCAAGCTGATTTTGTATTGCTCAAGAGAGTGATAACGAAAAGATGAAGCCATTTTTCTTTCTCTTTTTTTCTTTTAAAAAAACAAAAAAGTAGTTTTTTTTTTATTTTATATTCTGGGTTGTTTCAATGTAAATGTAAAGTGTGTAGAAAAAAAAATATCTCATATTCCAGCTGTTTCACTTGGTTTGGCAGAAAATAGGATATTCTTTTTCTTCTTCTTCTTTAGCTCATTCATTTACAAAAGAACAAGATCCTCGCTTTCCCGTGAAAGCAGTTTACGAAAAGAACTCCAGTGCAGGGAGCTTCACGTACTTGCTAGATAGCAACCAGAAGAATTTGCTGAAAGAAATCCCTCCCCTTTTTGCAAACAAACCTAGTAAAGGTAAAAAAAAAAATACAATGTCTACTGTGTATGAATCACTGCTTATTTTTTTATACTGATAATCCACATCCCTATATTCAGCCATGTGAAAGGTATATGCACCTGATCGCGAAGCATCGTTTTCATTTTATCATGAATCGTCTCAGGAAAATGTTTTTGGAAGATTTCCAAAATCTCTGATTGAAGCCAAAATGACAATAACAAACGCCAATTAATATAAATCATTAGACGTACGAGTTTCAGGGATTTTTTCATCAAGTCAAGTTGTTAATGAAAAAGTGCCAAAATAAATTAAATATTTGGAAACGTGGTTTTCGAATTAACATGTTTGTTTTTTTATTATAAAATCGTCTTAGTCGTCGAAAATTGTATATACACGTAAATTACAAACTTCCAAAAAAAAGTTTAAAAATATAGATACATTAATTCAAGAATTATGTATCTATATTGCTGAATTTATTTCTCTTTTAAGAGAAATAAATTAACCAGAAACTTAGAGGACTCCCATATATAAATTCTAATATATTATATCATCACTTATAAAGAATAAAAAATAGCTTTGGTATTCCCTACGATGCTTGACTTATGGAACACCCTGTAAATCGTGTTTATGAAACCGAACTAATTCCAATTTTCACAAAATTATTCTCATGGCATGATGCTAGGATGCGGATTATTAGAATTAAATGATGATTTATTATGTTTAATAAACAAAATTTTTTATCCATTTCGATAGATAATTTGAGTCCGTATGCAACATCACAGATCTCAGCAGCTCAGAATAAAGAGATGACAACATTTGGGCAAAGAAAATCACCTCACGTGTATCCATTAATTGAAGAGGTACAATGATGTATAAGATTTTTACATCGAACTTTACACACACAATACCTACTTTTAAAAAGCCCAACCTTAAAACTTTGCCCAAGATCGGTTATTGTTATCATTATCAGTCGGTTTCAACACACTTTTTAATGTTTTATTTCAATTGTTTAATGTTATCAGCCGGTTATTAGCACTGGTTCCAAAGTGATCACAATAACCGGATTCCGCTGTATTAACGCTATAACATCTTAATGACATTCTCAGCTAGACAAAAATATTACTTTTGTTATCTAGGCTTGCAAGTGAATTACCGTGTACATCATCTAGGAGTGCAACTGTTAATCATAAACATTTAATTTATAGGATAAATTCAATGAAGTCCAGCGATTAGAGACCAGGATAAAAAAGCAAGGTCAACAATTGCAAGCAACTGGAGAACCTGATACAATGTACATTCATGGTAAGATTTAACCACCTTCACCTTATGTTTTAATTTCATTTTTTTGTACTTATCAATGAAATATCGTCTTATCTTTCTGTTATACAGGGTGTTCTTAATAGGAACAAATCCAAATTTCAGTCCAATTTCTAAGATTCCTTATAAACACGGGTCTGGAAATGCATACGCATTTGAATTCCTAACTAAAACTATTATAAAATAATTGAAGGGCCTGGTGTAAAAAGGTGTTAAGTAACATTTTTACAATTTCGAGGAAAGCACGTTTAAAGATCTGAACTTGACTTGCTGGGCTACTTAACACATTCGAACATGTCTCTAGGTCATTTTTGACAATGTTACTTGACACTCTTTTACCATTAACCTATGCAATTACGGGACTTTACTTCACCCTGTGTTATCTCAGAAAGGAACCATTTCGGGACCCTTGTTTATATGTATTGTTTATTTGGTTTGGATGTGTAAGATCTGTAGTTAAAATTTTACTACACTTTTCAATAACACCCTGTATTTCGATCTATGGCTCAAATTCTGACGTCACTTTTTAAACTAAGCAAATTTAAGCACCAGTGTCACTGTTACAACACAGAACAAATACAAGGTGTACGATTTTTTTTTCACAGAATACAATCGTCCTATAAGTGGAGAATACTCATCACGTGCAGAAATGCAGCAAAACGTTCATGTTTGGAACCTGAGACAGGGAGCTCAGGGTTACTATGACCAACATGGTTCGTACATTTTCTTTCATTTCGTGGTAAAGATAACTTGACTGCCAACAAATTTGAAACGACAACAATTGGAACTTAATGTGTGATTGCAGTTCCAGATTTGCTGGATCATCATCCAGATTCTAGTACTTCCAATTCACCTGATGTGGCTTCATCACCAGATCTTCAGTCAATGAGAAACGCGGAGGAGGTAGAATCATCGACAGAACGACGAAAAAGAATAAAGGAGGCTCGGTATCCCTCTTTAAAGTAAATAATACAAGCTTCCCTGTTGTTCTGATTTTTGTTTAAAAGAAAAAAATCTCAACGGCCACTGAATATTGAACACGACTTGTGCACAAGTGTTGATTTTAACATAAGCGATCTCATGAAATTCATAAAAGATGGCATTTTGCATTAGCAATTATAATCCCTCCGGCTGTGCCTTCGCTTATAGCATTTTCACTTCGTTTCCTCGATACCAACAAATTTTTACATTTTCCCAACATCCAGAAAGTGAGCCTGACCCTCATCCATATTCATGTCGTAGGTATGGACAACGGTCCAAAGAAACCACGTACGTTTTTGGCAATGCGGACAACAAGGAGGAAGGGTATGAAGAGGAGGATATATCAGATGCAGAATATGACAGGGATCAGTATGGTAAGTGGAAAATTTACATAAGGTTCCGTATTGCCGTAACACTTTTTCTACGACTGTTCGCGTAGTTCTTGTACAGGGTGTTTCAAAAAGTTACTGTTTAGTGCTACTGCCGCATAAAATATCAATTTATTATAAAGATTTTTTCTTAACCACTGCATTGTTAATTTTGCAACATCTCAATATAAAGAGAAAAATCAGTTTAAATTATTGGATACATTGCCCCCCCCCCCAAGTGTTTTAAAGGAGAAAAACGATAACTTTTCGTTTTCACTTTAATATATATCGGGAATGAGATTTAATTTAACATTTTTTGAAAGATTTAAAGATTCTCCTAAAATTAGTGTTGCAGGTAGTAAATTCATTTTCGGTACTTTCCGGTTAGAGTGGAACCAGTCGGATCTTGCTATTTGTTGGTACTTGGGTTTATTTTGCAGGTTAGGTTAGGAAAACCAACAAAAATCATACATTTAATACGTTTCTTTGTTTTTCCTAACCTAACTTGCAAAATAAACCCATAACCACGTACAAACAAATAGCAACATCAGACTGACCCCGCTCTAACCGGAAAGTACCTCATTTTCGATTGAGTAATTATGTTTTTTGAAATTACTTTATAAAAGAACTTCTACACAAGTCAAATGTAACTTTGTGAGACCACATAGCTGTTATTTTATATACATATCAATACTCGCCGAAGAATAAAAATAAATTTCAATATTTATTCAAAATGATGTAGTGTAGACATTATTTGAATTCAGTATCACGTAAATTCGTTGGTGTCCAACCTGCGGCCCGCGGGCCGCTTGGGAGATGCAAAGTTTTTTCTGAGGGATTGCTGCTGTTATTGTTAATGCAATTATAACTTATTTAACTGAAATTACATTCTAAAATATCCATTTGAATGGTTTCTACATCTTATTAAAATAGACTTATATGCAAATTTTTAAACTCGGAAAAAGTTGGACACTTATGTTTTAATCAAATTGAAATTTATATAAAGTTTGTTATTTTTGTCATAATATTTGGAATAGTGTTGAAGGTGTGAGGTATTATGTATAATTTGAATAAGTTATTCTATATTTGATGGTATGGTGTTAATTTGGAAATAGTAACAAGTTTTAAAATTTTAAGCTTTTTTTTTGAAATTGGAGTATGACACGACTAACCAAAAAATGTTCGAATTATACTTTTGTATAATGTGTCATGGTACTACAAGTTAAGTTTTAGTTAAGTTATAGTTGAGTTTTGGAACATGTATTGGACGTTGGCTGTATACTAAAAAACGCATTAGTTTCTTATACAGTATTTTCGTATATTACATACAATACAGTAATGTAAAATTTAATGCATTGTCATTGTTTTTTTTTTGTTTATCCGGTGCTCACATATAAATATATACCAAAAAAAAATATACAAACTTGTATATAAGCATATCCAATTACAGAAAAAAAGTAATCTAGGCGTACATACACGCGGTATACAATATAGTGGCCACACAGAATGGAGACCAAACTGGCTAGCTAACCTTATAATATGGTCACCTAAGCCTGCTTGCTTACTAAAATTAAAAATTATATAAAGCAGTTTAATACATTATTGAGTAACTAACTAATTCCAAAAAAGAAAAAAATTAAAATTGTCAGCAAAAAATACAATAAAGACAAAACATAAAAAAAAATGTATACATAACATGAAAAATGTTTCATCGCATTACATTAGTTACTTATAATAGTAACCAACTAATACCAAATCGATTATATATAAATAACATAGAAATTCTCGCAAGTTTTGCTCCTTAGATATGACCATTTATCATTACCAATAACATAAATACAAGGAGTAAGGAAGCATAACAAAAAATCAACTTAAAATCATTTGTTTTTGTGCTTATCAAATATATTTCTCATCAACATGCATTTAAATATCCCTGGGCTGCGTCCTTCTACATGCAACGTTAGTGCTTAGCACCACCGAAGCTTGTCACGTGATGCAACTTCAGCAATCGTATGGCTTGATTGGCATCATGTGACACTCTTCTGTGGTGCTAAGCACTAACGTTGCATGTAGAAGGACGCAGCCCTGGTGTTTGAGCTTTCCTTTTATCCCTAGGAAGGGAGTTCCAATTCTTTATACATTTAAAAAATACAGAATGTTTGGCGAATTCAGTTTTGAATTTGGGTAATCTGATTAAATTTATAGTATTAATTTTTTCGGTTTTCAGCCACTTGGTATTATATATGCCTTTGTTTATTTTTAAATGCTAAAATGCAATTTTGAAAAAATTGAATCTCATCTATGTACATATATTTAAAGTTTTGTGTAATGTCATTATTGGTATCATGGCTTTCCCTTTTTTTTTTGCTAAAATATTGCAAAAACGTTTCTGAATTGTAGTTATTGGATGTAACATGTTTTGAGGCAGATCCCCATATTATTAATCCATAGTTTATGTGAGATTTAATGTACGCGAAATATAATTTAATATTATTAATGGCATAGAGATACCATGTTTCAAAATAACACCACAAAATTTGGCTAAAGTATTATTTAATTTTTTAATGTGTGCCCTCCAAGATAAATTTTCATCGAATATTAATCCAAGTATAGTTAATTGTGTGCAGTATTTAATCTTATTATCACCTATTTTTAAGGAGTACAGGGTTATGTCATTTATTCACTTTTTGTTTAGAATGATTAATACATACAGTCGCGGACAATTGATTGGAAACAAACAGTATAAGTTTGGTTTTATAAAAATAAAATGCAGCTAACTTAAGATAGAAAAAAGTGAAGAACACCATTTAATAGAGAATTTCAAGAGCTTTCGAATGATGACGTCCACGTGTTACAATGATAAAGTATGAGTTTTCAATTATTTATTAAACCAAGTATGGTACAATTTACATCGGACAATTGTTTGGAAACAAACGGATTTAATATTTAGTGAGGTATCCATTCGCTTAATTACTACTTGATATCGTTTGGGCATTGATTCAGCATATATTTAATTATATTTAACCTCAAGGAAGTCTATTTTTATGACTTTTACGGTTCGAAATAATGCATCTGAGTTAGGGTAGTGGGTATTTCACAATTCACGCTAAATGTCACTTGATACAATTTCTATGGGGTTCAAATCAGGTGATTTGAGTGGCCAAATGATAACTATGACGTGGTTATATTTTAACCAATTTTCACGATCTTGGCAGAGTTACAAGTCTAGTTGACGTCATGGGGTACGTCATGGGCCAGACGTTTCCTCACCCTGTATACGATATTATGTAAACACTGTACAGTTGACATGTGTATAGCAATTGGAATAATATTAATGTAATGAGGATGTTGGCTATCATTTCAACAAGATT